>JBBMOY010150010.1:0-12407 GCA_037951405.1 Platydemus manokwari | reverse complement strand
AATGTACAAATGTCCTATGTCAATATTCTAAAGCCTACTGGTTTTAAACAAATGTTCTAACAGCAAAACCTCAAAATTGAACATTATCCGACAAGGAAAACAAGAGTGCAATTTTGCTAATATATTATGGAAAGGACTAATCTGAAGTTATGGCATTTAAAACTGGAAAATAATCTAAATGTTATCTCTTTAGAATGAATAATAAAGAGGATTAGACTGAATCACTTTATCAGTTACCGGTAGGTCAATCGCACTGAACAGATACATCGTTTTATGGCCCGCAAAGAGTTAAGCGTCTGGTAAAAAAAAAAAAGAAAATATAGGCTCACAGTAAAAGGCAAAAGAAAAATGGTTGAACCTAAGGTTTTCGAAAATAAACACAAAATATATATGAAATCCAAGCATAGGATCAATAGGCCTGTAGAATCTTACAATAGAAAAAACAACACCAACATTAGGTTGCCTGAAATCTAAAGATACTAGAAAGGTGGAGAAAATACTTAAAAGACCTATTTGAAGATGATTGATAGAACATAGGTGACCAGAATACATTTGACGGCCTATCAATACCAAAATTTGAAGTAGAAGATGCAATTCACCACATGATAAAGAGAAAGTACCGGTAACTGAGTCAAGATAATATCACAATTCAAGAAATTCTTGCAATATGTGAATTTGGCGTAGAGATCATAATAAAACTATTAATATCAAATAGGCCTACTTGCCTCATGATTTGTTAAAATCTATATTTAAAACCTTATAAAAAAATTGGATTGATTGAATGTGGAGATCATCATACAATAATTTTAATGAGCAGTAGGCCTATAACAAAAATTTTACTAAGAATCTTCAGGAGGAGAGTGAGAAGTAAATTAAGACCAGAAATCAGTAAAGAACAGAACGGCTTTGTAGAAGGGAAATGAACAAATAAAGCTATTTATATTATAAAAACATTAATTGAAAAACCAATTGAAGTAAAGACAAACCTATATTTATTATTCCTAGATTACACTGAAGCATTTAAGAAAGTGAAATATCATGAGATAATGATTGGCAATCCCTGTCAGCTGTAAGCTTGCCACTCTTGACAGCCCATGGCTCTACGAGCAAACACTGCTGTGTTCTTGAGTTTGTTTTATGAACTTTACAATGTGTTATTTATGGTAGGATGTGGTGGGAGGAGTTGGTGTCTCAATTCAGATACTGGTAGTTTGGGGGGCAGTGCATCAGTATATGTTGAACTGTCTCTATGTTGGTATGGTAATGCCTGCAAACTAGGCTTTGTGCTGGGACTATTCATTTTAAATGCCCGTTCACAGGACCATGCCCTGTTCTCAGTTAGAAGACAAGATTTTGGTTATTTCATTCATGCTGTCAGATAGGTTCCAGATGGTCTGATTCAGCTTGTTCATTGAAGTGTATTCTTCCTATTTTTGCACTGGCCCACTGGTTTAGCCATTCAATTTTGTAGTTATTTCTCAGGATCTGTTTGCATGTGTGCAGGGTAATTTTTGTTGCAGTCTGAGTCATTGCTGCACCTGCCTTGGATTACCTGGGATACCAATATGACCAGGTATCTACTAGAAAGTGACTTCGATGCTGTAGGAGGTAAGTAGGCCCTAGTTGATAGTGGTATGTTAGAAATGGCAGACATCTTGTTGACAGACGTCCTTTTATGGCTTGAATTAATGATTTTGAATCTGAGAATATAACAATGTCTTCTGGTGGGATGCTACCATTTTCAAAGTTGACTAAAATTCTGTGAAGAGCCGTAACATCATGAGATAATTAAGATGCTATAAAATTTTAGCATTGATAATAACGTTCTTAGAATAATTACAGACATCTTGATCGGAGACTGACCATAGTTGATCAAGTAGTCTTCATTTTGATCGGAGCCTTTCGTTTATGGAGCACGTTGACCATATTGTTGAGGGAGCTAGGAGGGGACTGGGTGCAGTGGGGGTGGTGGCTGCCGCTGACTGCGAGCGGCGCCTTTTGTTTCTTTTGTACCAGGGACTTGTTGTTTCTGTTTTTGAGTGTGCATTGGCGGTCCAGGCTCTCAGTGGTGGACATGTTGACAGACTCGGCGGAGTACGAGGTGAGGCCATGCGAGTGGTCCTCGGTTGTGCTGGAGACGCATCGTGCGGGGCGGTGCGGTGCCTTCTTGGTCTTCCAACCATGGGAGGCGGGATTGAAATTTGCAGGGCACGTGCCTGCTTGGAAGTGGTTGCAGACAGGCGTCGCCCATTGCATGGTGGTATCCTGCAAACTAAGGGTAATGGACTAGGGGGAGGTCGATCTTGGGTGGGTCGAGCGGAGGACATTCTTGAACAGTTGTGTCCTCTTGGGGACTTGGGGCCTGGTGGGGAGTGGATACGGTGGCCTAGAGATTGTTGTACTTCGTTTGATGTCTGTATTGCGCTGGGTGGGGAATGTAGAGTTCGGAGTCCGGTGTTTGTGGGGGCGGAGGTTCAGGCATTGGTCTATGAAAACACTTCCGAGAGCGATGTCGTTGTCTACACAGATGGTTCGGTTGTGCGTCATGTGCGGAGTTCATGGGCTTTCGCGGCGCAAGTGAGTGGACGGGCTGTTCGCGGGGACAGTGGAGCGTTTCGTCGCACTGCGGGCGGCATGGCTGTGGAAGTCATGGCGGTGACCAAGGCCTTGTCCTGGCTGGAAGCGCAGGCTTTCACAAACATATGCATCCTCGCCGGCTCCATGGGTGTGCTGGGGGGGATGGAGTCCGGGTGGCGCCGAGGGGAATGGTTGTTGTCCCTGGGGGGATCAAGTTGGGTGAAATCCTTTGCCTTTGTATTTGTGCCTGGACGTTGTGGAGTGGGGGGGAATGGGCGAGCGGACAGGCTGGCTGGCACGGCTATCGTTTCTGATGGTCGTGCGGTGGACCATGCGGGTGTGTTGCTGGCCCTCCGTGGTGCTGGAGGAGTTGAGGACTCGCTTGGGGATGGTGTCTCTGCAGCTATGGAGAGACTAGGAGACTTTCGGGTCGGGCTTGGAATGGCTAGACATGAACTCCACACTGGCAGTCAGGGACGTATGGTGGGTCGGGTGCGAGCTGGCGCGTTGGGCCGCCACACGCTTTTGGACTTGCTTGAAAGAAGATCGGAGCACTTATGGGTCTGTCCCGTGTGCAAGGAGGATAATCTTTCGACTAATCACTAATCACTAATCACTAATCACTTAGAATAATTAAATACATTTACTGGCAACAAACAACAGCAATAAGAATCAAAAGCAAAATATACAAATTCCATCCAGGAAAACAGGGAGTAAGACAGGGATGTGTCCTTTGGCTCTGTTTTACAATAACCCGGTCTGATTACTTTTGTGACAACGATAGTTTTTGTAAAACACCGATTGCGATAACAGTGATGCCATTCGTGAATTTTTTTCAACCATCGGCTTATTGCCTTGTGCATTCAAGATTCTGTCGACGTCGATCTTTATTTGGATAGTGTACTCTTTTGTCGATTTACGCTTTTTTGATGTTGCTTTCTTCTGCCATGGAAAAACGTATATTTACATTTTAAAAATTATAACTAACCCTAAAGCAAACCCTGATTAGTCCCACGACATAATGCGCGCAACTCGCCCTAATACGAGCAACTCGCCCTAATACGAGCAACTCGCCCTAATGCGAGCAACTCGCCCTAATGAGCTCAACATGCCCTAGTGCGCTCAACTCGCCCTAATACGCACAACTCGCCCTAATGCGCGCATCTCGCCCTAATGCGCGCAACTCGCCCTATTGCGCGCAACTCGCCCTAATGCGCGCAACTCGCCCTAATGAGCTCAACGTGCCCTAGTGCGCTTAACTCGCCCTAATACGCGCAACTCGCCCTAATGTTCGCAACTCGCCCTAATACGCGCAACTCGCCCTAATACGCACAACTGGCCATGATACGCGCAACTCGCTCTAATGCGCGCAACTCGTCCTAATGCGCTCAACTCGCTCTAATGCTCGTGTTAATTGCGCTTGCCAGAACGTTAAACAAGCTGTTACCGGCAGTTAGATGATACCCACAGAATGTTATTTTTAGATGAACAAATTCACGATTGGCATCACTGGTATCGTAACCGGTGCTTTAAAAATGGTATCGTTGTCAAAAAAGTAATCAGACCGGGCTATTGTAAAACATTGCCTGTCCTTTTCCCTGATCTGTTTAAGTCATACAGTGAAATGGTTTTTAGGTCTTTAAATAGAGCAAGAATATCAGTGGGTGGTTATAATACGGACAATATAAGATATGCTGACTATGGGCCTACAGTTCTTATAGCAAAGAGTGAAAAAGCATTACCCGGCTGTAACCAGCACGTTACCCGGCTCTAAGAACCACGTTTCCTGACTTTAAGGTTAGATACCTCTTTGAAAATGAATATTTTCTTCAAAATTTGACATTTTAACTTGTTTACATCAGATGAAAATTCAATATTTTTGCGTACAATAATCCATTTCTTTTTACAAAATTTTTTTTTAAAGTATTTTAAATTAATTTTTTAAATTGACATAGTAACCCGTTTGTTTACCTAATTAAATATGCAAAATTTTCAAAATGTCATAACTTCCTTATTTATCAACATATTATATTAATTTTTTCACCAAATTGCCTATATTAATTAACACAATTATCTCCAATCCATGTTAAACTTAGCATGTAAACTTCATTTTCATTGGCTAATAAATATGCAGTCATCCAATCAGAATGAAAGATTTTGAAATTTCAGCCAATCAGAAGTCGCCTTACAATCGCCCTATGAACCCCATCTATGTTTACATTTTATAGCTTTTCCGGTCGTTTCAATCTACGCACGGCGTGTTTGCATTGAAAATAAGATAAGCTTTTTAGTGTTTCAATATATTATCAAATAAGTACTTGTATATTAATTAATTAATAAATATGGGTAAGAATGAGCGCAAAGATCGTCCCAAGAAAAGGAAGTTTCATGGTAATAGATATACCAATAATAATAATAGAAATACCGATGTCATCACAACAAACATTGCAAACAGCTCAGTGCCCATTGAAAACTCTTCTGCCTCTGATTCCAGGAGTAATATTGATGCCAATTCTTCGTCAATTACCAGACAATCATCATCATACCAGAAACTTTACAACAGCTCTAATTGTACAGAAGAATCTACTGACAGTCAAGCTAGTGGTTTAAGAATATTTGACATTGAGCAACTTATTTCTTTCATTCAACTATTTCCATGTCCACAATGCTGTTCCCACAATGACAATGTATTTGTAGTCTCTGAGAAATTTTCTGGAATTAGTTCCCAATTACAGTTCCAATGCAACATGTGCAAGCATACATTGATTTTAACAAATCAGGAGAATATTAATTTAAGGTTCCAGTTTGCAATGTATGGCATTGGCTGCCACAATCAAAGAAGTCGCCGCTTTCTCGCTGCTATGAATATGCCACCGCCTGTTTCTAATGTTCGACTGTCAGTGTTCCAGAACCATATTCTTCATGCAACTAAAGAGGTTGCGACAGCAAGCATGAAAAAGACAGCACTTGAACTAAAAAACGCAGAGCAATCAGTCGATGTGACAGTTTCCTGTGATGGCACATGGCAGCGCAGAGGATTTTCCAGCAGAAATGGGATTTCAACATGTCTTTCTGTTAGTAAAATAGTTCCAGCAAAAGTCATTGATGTGGAAGTCCTGTCTAATTATTGTCACTCATGTGCAAAGATGACCAAGAAACTTTCCGGTGACAAATTACTAGAATGGAGGAAACAACATGAAAGCATATGCAAGAAGAACCATGTTGGTTGTGCAGGAAGCATGGAACCAGTAGGTCTGAAAAGAATTTTTGAAAGATCATTCAATCAGTATGGACTATCATACACTGGTTATCTAGGAGATGGAGATTCTAAAAGCTACAAAGAAATTGCTTATTTGGAACCACCCATTTATGAAGGAAAAACAATCGTAAAGCTAGAATGTTGTGGCCATGTTCAAAAAAGAATGGGAAAAAGACTCTTAGATAAAGTTGTTGCCAATAAAAGCAAGACATTTGAAGAAAATGGTAGGAAATATAAAGGAATCGGAGGAGTCGGAAGATTAACAAAAGTGGCAATAAAAAGAATTCAGGGTCACTACGGAGGCGCGATTCGATCAAACGTAGGAAATTTAGACGCAATGAAAAAGGCAATATGGGCAATCTGGGAACATAGGAAAGGAATACATTTAAACTGTGGGAAATGGTGTCATGGTCAAAGCAAAAATAGGCTGCCAGACTTTGTCATGGAAATAATAAAACCTGTGTTTGAAGATCTCTCAAGTGATGAGTTGCTACAAAGATGCTTGCATGGCGGAACACAAAATGCTAATGAAGCATTCCATCATTTGATCTGGGAGAGATGCCCTAAAACTACATTTGTTGGTAGAGATAGACTGGAAATAGCTGTAAATCATCCTGTTGTTGTTTTTAATGAAGGTGAACTAGGAAAACTTGAAATATTGAAGAAATTAGGATTGCGGTGTGGGTACTACAACATTTCGTCATTTCGCAAGTTTGATCAGTCACGTATTAGAGCAGCCGAAGAAAGTATTCAAATGGATAAAAAGGCAAAAAGGGCTGAAAACAATGTACAGAGAGCTGAGGAGTATCCTGTAGATGACTCCTATGCAGCAGGAGCACATTAAAACACTTTTGTGTTTCAATACCAGAGTGGTGAGTTACATTTTTGCAATTTTCTCAAAATTAATTTTTCTCACATTTTTGGTCACAAATGGCAAAATATTTATAAAAGTTTTTATTATTTTGGCTCCAAAATTGGCAGACATGTAGGAATATAGTATTGAAATGATTTGTGCTAAACTAAATGCTGTAGCTGAATAACTTTTTCATAGAAAAAATTTTTGATAACCCATACCCCTAATTTTTTAGAAAAAAAACTAATGTTCTACATAAATGACCATTTTTTCTCTATCTTAGTTCTAATTAAACAGATTTTAGCACAAAAATGCTGTCACATAATTTTATATTTATGTACCAAATTTCATTAAGCTATCTTTTATAGTTTTTAAAATATCTTGCCAGATATGTGGGTGTAAATTTTGCAAATTCAGCACAAAATAGTACATTTTCAGCAGATTGTGCTAAAAATACATCATTCTGGCACAAAAAAGATAGTTTTTCTTGAATCTTAAACAATATTCTGTTAATAGAAATCATTGCTTAAAGTAGATATATTCAAATTCACTTTGCTAGTTTAACCTAACCTTACCCACCACGTTACCCGGCTGACCGGCTCTAACCACCACATTACCCCGCTTTAGCCACCACGTTACCCGGCTCTAACCACCACGTTACCCGGCTCTAAGAACCACGTTTCCTGGCTCTAACCACCACGTTACCCGGCTCTAACCACCACGTTACCCGGCTCTAACCACCACGTTACCCGGCTCTAACCACCACGTTACCCGGCTCTAAGCAAGGACATTAAAACAAGATTTTACACCGAACAATTCACATAAAATTCGCTGTTTTAAAACAAAATAAATCTTCTTTAGAAGTAAAATCCCAAAAGCAATAGTTAGAGATGATGGTTATATCATCGCCAACTCTATTACAGCCATACAACGAACTGGGGAAATACCCTGTGACGTCAGAGGGGCCGGCTTAGACAATCGCTGTCATTGCTTTTGACTAGATTCGCTCGCTATATCATACATGAATTTGCTATATTATTATTTTTATTAAAATTAAATTACAAATTAAATTATATACATTGTAAAAATTACAGTCAATGTGTTTATATTTAGAACTATAAAGCATTTAGATGAGCTAAATTATAACATTATATATAGGCCTATTTTTTAAATATCTCAACTTTAAAAACGCTTAGCATAACAACAAAACTAAGACTGTTCAATTCAAACATAATCCCTGTTTTGACATACGGCTGCGAAAGCTGGAAAGCGTTGGACAAAAGACTAAATACATTTTAAAACAATTCTTAAAGACAAATTGAGTGATTTTAAATCAAATATACATTATGTGAAGAAAGTCAACATAAATATATCCACTCCTTTATCAGACAAAGACGACGGAATTATACCGGCAATGTGATAAGTATGGAGACCCAGAGAATTCCACACCAAACGCTCTTCTGGACACCAACTGGGAGAAGAAGCAGAGGGAGACCAAAATAAACTCTACTTAGAACTATAGACAGAGAAGGTAGGACAATGGGTATAAATAATTTCCAAGATGTGAAGGACTTGACAATGCTGCGTTCTAAATGGATAACTATTATTTCTGCCCTGTGTGCCGCCTATGGCCCTGGAGGAACATATCATAACATTAAAAAAAATATAACTTGAAAATCAACTTACCAAATATATTTGAAATCCATGCACAATGTGAATTACACAGATACACCACAGAGGCAGGTCTATAGTTAACAGTTGATAAAGATTTACACTTATCACTAACAAAGAGTTTTCCTCAGCAACATGTCACTGATTGCCCCAAAAAATTGGTAAAATGTTTAATTGTAACCAAGATTTAGTGTGAAAATTTGGCTAATTTTCTTTTTTGTGAAGTGGAGGTTTCTCTGCTATTGATGTCATCATTTATAACTTTCCTGTAGTTGTTCAGAAATATATTAGCTAGTGTTGGTGCAGCCAATAAAAGTGTGTAGATCTTTGAATTGCCACACTCACAGGTTTCTATAATATCAGACTTGCAGTACTGTAGGTAGCTTGCAGTTACAAGCTTAACAACAATGTCTCTGTGGTTTGTATAGGCCAAAAATTTGGATTCAAAATCTGATGAGAGAAGTTTTTGCATCACTGCATAAGCAATGAATGCTAAGGCGGTCAGAGACTTTGTTGGATATTTTAGGCCTCCTCGATCTAAAAATTTGGTATAATCAGAACAAGCAACATCTAATTCAATTTCTGCATCCATGCCATTTAGTTGATGAAAAAAGATAGCACATGATGTGCATTTAAGTCTTTTGCACATTTTATGGGCTACATAACCACTGATATAGACCAAAGCATGATCAGCTCCCTCAGAAGACAATATTTCACAGTCATGTAGATTTATAATGAACCAGTCTTGGGTAAAATTAACATCAATATCGGTGGAACAAGATGTACTAAGCTCAGTGTCAACATTACAGACTTCAGAAAGATCACTAATAGGTACATCGCCACAACTGTGAGAGGACATTCGCAAAATAGAATAAATTTTTAGTTTGCGCTCTGCTTCTAGAACCTGCTGTACAGAGATTAGGTAGTTGCTTCCTGAAAAATTCCTGTATTCACCAAATCTGGCCTCTAGATTATCAGTTTGTAGCTTGCCTAACAAAATATACTCTACTTTCAGAGTGTCCAAGGCATAATTTGCAAACTCATCAACAGCTTTCATAGTGTGTTTGAGGGCATAGAATGTCTCATCTGTAAGTTTACCTGCTTTTCCAGGCAGTTTCTGCCAAGTCTCCAGCCAGAGTACAAAGTGTTTAATAAATACAAGATTGCTGCGATCCTCATATGTGATTGGGTTGCCAAAGACATTGCGTGATCTAACACCACAGAATTTATGTTTCACGTTGACAATAGTCCACCACTGCAATATTATGGAAATAAAATCAGCAGTTTTGTTGATGTGGTCATCTCTGTAAAGTCTAAGAGCTGCAGTATTGTAGTCGCTGAATATTGCCAGTGCCAGAGATACTTTCTGCCTATCAAAAGATGAAGGGAACAATGCTTTGTTTGTCAAAGAGGGAGCCAATTTGGCAATCTGTTTCTGTTCACTTCTGTATAGAGATTTTAGATGTGCTAATTTAGCTTTAATTGTGGTAACAGATGTTGTACTGTCATCACCAGAAGGAAATGTAGGAAAATGAAAACATTGCTCAATGTTCTTCTGATTAACCCAGTTATGCCAAATGCATTTCAGTAAATGGACTGAATCATGCAAAAGAAAAATTGGAGTGCCTGGTGTATGTGGATTATCAAAATGATATTTGTCAGAGGACCCTTCCAAAAGTTCTTTGTAGACCTTTCTATTCACAGCATTGTTATCTGCCAATACAACTAACACAGTAAATCCAGCTGACTGAACACTGGAAATTGCTTGTAATAGACCCTGCTTTAAATCAGTAGCTGACATTTTGATCATAGGTATTAAACCAACTACATCAGTGTAACTTCCAAATATAGATGAAATGAGGAAAGCTTGTACTGTTGTAGCTGTTTCATTTGAATTTGATGCACAGCCTACCAGTTTCCCTCCTGTGTAATTCAATGCAGCTTTCACATGAATTTCATCCATCTGTATTGCAACAAATTTTTCACGTGAGGATAAATGTTTGCTCTTAACCATTAAGTATTTTGTTATAGAAGTTTCTGTGTTTTTTCTTGAGGAAACTAAACAATTAAGAGTATTAGGGTGCGGCAAACATAACAATTCTGAGTTTCTAAGAAATCTGTAGCAAGATGGAGATTTGATGTAGACCATGAAAGCAAAACACAGTGTTTTACTAGAATAACGTTTCTGATTATGTGGATGTGGCATCAATTGTAACTGTTCATCTAAAAATTGCAAAGCTTTGTTATATTGTTGGTTAGTACTTAATGAAACAGCTTTTACAAGGTTCCCATGTGCTTTTAATATATAATCCAAGGCTGAGACATCTGCAGAGTCTAAATGTTGATAATGGACCATCAAATTGTGTAGCTGTGACGATCGTTCAAGCTTTCTATTGTTGGTAATCCAAATTAAAGACTTAAAGCTCACTTTATCTTCCTTATCATAGACGACAAATGATAAGTCTGGCTGTATTTTAATACTAATTCCTAAATAAGGGGCACGGTTGGCTTCCACGTTAACTTTGTACAAAAGTACATACTCATTTTCTATACTAATGTGTTTCCACAATTTAAGATTGTCTTTCAGTTCACAGGTAAACTTTGTTTGAAAGTTGCAGAAATCATTAATCATATCTGAAGCTACCCATTGATCAACACTTGCTTCATACCTTTCATTAATTTCAGCTTTAGGGTCTTTTCGCAATACAGTTGCTTCTGTTGATAAATATGCTGGTAAATTGGGGAAAATAGTTGGATATTCATCTAATTTTAACACTGGACATCTTCTATTAAATATGTGCTCAACACCTGCAGTGTCAGTATATTTATCAAATGAAATTATTTCATCCTGACGAAAATGTTTAGCACACACAACACTTCTATCGGTTGGCACCCAATTTTTGCGTGGAATATTTCGAATCCACTTTTGTCTAACATCATTCCTGGTATCAGCCTGAGGAAATTTAAACACGGAGATATAACCTTCTTCGCCATTATAATTAGACCTACATCCAGGTACACAACATTTGTCAGGCATTCTGAATATTTAAAAAAAAATTACTTTAGCCTAGCCCTATTTGTAATTGATCTACTAGTAAATTAAACACTAAATGTTAAACTAATAGCGTTTTATACAATTATAACCTTGTTACGATAATAAAACGCTAAATGTCACCGGAAATGATCATTAATTAGCTTTCACAAACAAATGTAATCCATAGGCCGATCTGTCAAACATCATGTAAACATGTGTATTTATAAGCCGGTCAACTGTAGTGATCTCCCCCCTACTGGAAGGCTTTATATAGAGTTGGCGATGGTTATATTAACTCTTCACTTCCGGAATTGTTCATTCGAAAAAAGAACGCTGTTCCGGAAATATTTTATATCTATATAATAAAAGCAATGCTATTACCGTTGGTCCGGAGATAACGATCAATTTGAAACAACGTTATACAGTTGTTCCGGAGATAAAGAGTTGAACCACATAAAGAAAAAGCAAATTAGTGAGTCTGGACACCCTGTACGAAGGCACATTAATCGAATAGCATCGACTGCTGTGTGTAGAAAATCATCCTCTTAAAAAGATAGAGGAAGACAAATATAAAAGATAATATCGTTGAAGTTTTTAAGAACAACTTCACATAAATGATAAAAGAATCACATGTAGATATCAGCAATTGAATACTAACCTATTTGTGCACACAATGCCACGACTAGTGAATAGTTTGTCTTACCGACAACATTGATCGTGTTCAGTGATGAATGTGACAAATGGTCAGTTCGGTTCCATGCCGATATTTTATTTGGCGCTCTGCAATCTGGCGTAGAAGGTCATGTCTCTCCAACACTTAATAAGTCTTTCTTCTTCGATCGTTAGCTACAAGTTTTTTGTATGTATCTGCAATGTTGTTTATTGGATAAATGTCTTTTGTAGTCTTTTGTTGTCTTTTGTAGTCTTTTGTAGTCATTTGTAGTCTTTTGTAGTCATTTGTAGTCTTTTGTAGTCATTTGTAGTCTTTTGTAGTCATTTGTAGTCTTTTGTAG
>JBBMOY010148899.1:0-12412 GCA_037951405.1 Platydemus manokwari | reverse complement strand
ATGTGTTTATCAATTAGTTAATATATGACCTTACAATTATTAAACGATAACAATTAAATTTATTCATTGAAATCCAAATTTTAACTCATTTTTGTAAAAGCCGGAATCATACTAATACACCTAATATATTGGCTTCCATTTAAATGTTAAGGTTTGCATGAGAGACGTGTTTAATAAAATATCTACAACTAAAAAAGATATTATGAATTGAGGAACTATTTAAGGTAATAAATCTTTGTGTTTCGTTAAGTAAATATTTATTTTAATTTTTATGATATTTTACCAACGAAGATGTTTTTGAAAACTTTGATAATAAATCAATTTTTAATCAAATTAAAATACAAACTAGGTATCACTAATATTCCAATAAATTTTATTATTATATCAATTAACAAACACATTTAAGTAACAAATTGGAATATTCCAATTCGATTCTTAATATTAGTTGAATGTTTCCACATCATACTATGTAAAATTTTAACAAATCTTTCAGCAAATACATCTTCATTTTCATTGATACCAATTTTTAACTTGTTATTCCAGCTTCTTTATCAAATTAATTTTATTAATAATATTTTTATTAATCCTATTTGTTTTTAAGAATGTATCGATAATCACGTTAGAGTCACATTACAAGCACTTCTGTAACTAAGTTAATAACAGGTAATATAAAAATAAGTTTATTTCAACTAACTAAAAAACTTGTACTTTATTTCTTCATCCATAAATTGTTGTAATTAATTGACATAAAATTTCATTGCAATTTTTTGTTTTACAAATTTAAATACTTAGCTACTGATAGTAATGAGTAATAAAAGGCAATATTTTATAAACAATTTAAAATTGAATTACTGGGAACTTGTTATTATCAATATTCAGCTCCCTTTCAATTACAGAATTACAAATCCATCTACTTAGGTGGATCGTTTCTAAGAGAGTTAAGCTTTATATTTCAGATACTTACTAAAGTTTTATCCCAATCATTAATTTCTATTTCAAATGGTCCAATGAATGGAGAGTTTCTCATTGTTGACGTTTTGACAAGATGGTCTTCCAATAGCACTTGAATATCATCGACAGCACAAAGAATATTCACTCCAGTTTCTTTATATGGAGTGAAATTGAAAACAACTTCTTGCCAATCGTTCTTCATTCTGATCAATGCCTAAATTATTGAAAAAACAATAAATGTGTCATTGCTACATCTGTACTTACCTTCTCCAATGAAAATTCTTTACTTGCTTTTGATGAAACCTCGGTAAGATCCTCTAAATGTTTATCCAATCCCATTGCTAGCATATCGGAAAGTGGGGTATCAATTCGCGGAGTAATGTCAAAACCAACCTTAATAATAATAATAATAATAATAATAATAATAATAATAATAATAATAATAATAATAATAATAATCACGAATATAATAATTATTATAATATCAATAATAATTATTATGTAATTATTAACTTTGCTGCTCATGTCATCCCAATGTCGCTGTTTCAATCCGGGATTACACAATGCTTGAATTATGGGTAAATTGATTTTGAATTTTTCAAGTTTTGCTTTGATAGTAGCAGCACATCTCATTGGACCCTTGTATTCCGGATGCGAGAACACCTTTGTTAGTCTGTATGCTGTTTTCCATAGACTTTGAGTCTATTAAATAAAATCTTTAATTTCAAAAATAATTAATCCCTCTGACCTCCGTTTCAACTTCTTCAGCATCAACCTCCAGAATCGGACCATTCATCCATTTATCATAGAGCTTGTGATAACTCACAGCAATTTTCCACAAACGATCGTAAGGTTCTTTAATTGTCAGAATTTCTTGCAATTGAAAATAAGGTGATTGAGTACCAGTATTGAGTAGCATTTCTTCATAATTTATCAGTCGTTTCTGATTCAGAGATTGTTACATCAATACAAATTTCAAATATTTATGACTTTAAGTTAAAAGTTTATACGGCCCTTATCGTATTAAGATATCAATAAGATCGGTGGCTAAACATAATTTCATTAAAACACTATATAATGACAGTGCCGACTCTAGTTCTCTGCCATCTTTCGTTCTATTTATTTAATATGTTATAATTAGATGTGAGAATTGCAATTAACAATACTGGACGTGATTCCTTTTATGGATATAATTCAATTTCATTTATATGAAGTCTGAAAGCCTACTTCATTGTTCTTAGAGAACTATAATTATTTATCAAATACTATTATGAAATACTCCTTATAAATTAATACAGTTTTCCAAATTATGTATCTCGATAAAATAGAGATAAATTATGTCTAATCTTTAACTCTGAAATTATAAACAAGAGTGGAACAAATCCGAAATATTGACTCCAAAATTAAAGTAAATTAGTTAAATACAAACAATATATTAGTATAAGTTTCGTTCCTACATTAAAAAATAAGCTTATAAAAAAATACAGTTATTAGACTGAAAATACATAATTTGTAATCGTTTTTTAAGGAAATAAAATTAACCAATTAAGTAATAGTTAGTTTATCAATATATTCCGATTTATTACATAAAAAAATGTATGTAACATTCAAAAAGAGATATGCATAATCAAATTTTGATGGGAAATTGTTCGCAATGAGTGAGATACATTTTCTGTTTTCATCTAATTGAATCATATTTACAACGAATAATCTCATCAATATCTGTGAAGAATTTAAAGAAAACCAAAACGAAAATTTTAGGCAGGTTAAAATAACTTTATGATTAATATACAATTTGATAAAATGAAATTATTGACATCTAAATCTTTTTAATATATTTCATTAATTTCTTGACTTTTTGATAACATAACAACGTGGTTTTTTATAAATTGAACGAAAAATCCATCTATCTATATCAGTGGTTTTCAACCTTTTAGCTGGAGAGGAACCCCACAGAAACATTCCTCTGGCCTGAGGAACCTCTGTGCAATAATTTAATTGTTTTATGCAGAAAATTGCATTCATTTTTAAAATGAAATAAAAGTATTTATTGTCTGAGTATTGTAAATGATGTAGATGAAATGAAAACAAAATTATACGTCTTTGAATAGACTAAATTTATTTTTATCAAAAACTCAGTGGAAAATTTGAGCCTGGTTTTTCCTGCACAACTCTTTAAGATTCGGTCTTGTTTTTGACACACACACACGAAGTTCGTCTTCCACAGACAGCAATTGTACTCGTTTCTTATGTTTAATGATTATGATATTTGAAAATCCAAATTCACATAAATATGAAGTTGAAAATTGCACAAGAAGTCGAAAAACTTTCTGGTCAATTTCAGGATATTCCTTTTCAACCAGTAATTGTTAAATGTGGATAGATTTTCGAAATTGAATTTAACATGTTGTTTATTTGTTCGTTATTATAATTTAAAAATTTAGAAATTGTGGAACTCCTGTAATGTACTGGTGGAATCCTGGTTGAAAACTATTGATTTATATATATATGAGAGTGTAATATTACGTTTTAATTAATAATTTTTAAAAATGAAGTGTTTTCATTTACATCATAAATATTCAAACAACAAATTTAAAATAAAATACAACTAATTAAATGATAAAAAAATTAAAAAGCGAAATCAATAATTAACTCTGAAATATTATTTTAACTGCTTCTTTCTAAAATAATATGCATTTACAAAACTAATAATTGATGTTCATCAATCATACTTTCACTAGTTCTACGATAGCAGCTTGGCCTCATGAATTGATCATAATTAATTTCACATCAATTGAGATGACAATGAAAATATTTAACTTTTTTTTTAATATGGAAAACATATTTCGTTTCAAAACAAATTATATTTTTAGATAACCAAATTTCCTTGAAAATAAATATTTAAACACTCAATCTGTATCAGAGAACCTTTATTTCCAAATATATTGTAATTAAAATGACACGATATTTATAATTTAAAAACTGCAATTAATCACATTGAAAAACAAATTTAATTTCTGAGATATTTAGTACTATTTTAAGTTTATGATACCGTGCTCATCGATTCACTGACAAGCTCTTCAGATGGCTTATTGACATGACATTTTAGTTATTTTCTTTACGAGTCAATATAAATTGAAATTACAAACCAACAAATTCAATGTCAACTTGCTCATATTCACCTCACATATATAATTAGCCACATCTTTCAATTTATTGCTTGTATAGATGTTCATATGTATTTCAATAATCGCTGATCAGCAATTTAATAATGGGAAAAAACATTAAAAGCCAAATACAACACTAATACTTCTTCAATACATTGTTCCAATCTGTCGCCCATCTTATCCAATTCTAAATCATTCTCGACGGCCTCGTTAAGCTGATTTCTCTGACTGAACTCTTTGATCTGAGCTTTCATTTCGATCAGTGTTGCCAGAAATTGTTTTTGCCAGTTTTCCAATTTACTTAGAGCGCGCTCGTGCTCCTTTGTCAAATTATAGACTCTGAAAATATTAATTAAATATCCCAATAAAAGAGTACGTGCATCCTAATTTGAACTACGCAAAATATAAAGTATTTCCACTGAACTCGTTTGCAATGTTAATGATTACTAAAATAAAGAACAATAATGCGAATAAAAAGAAAACCTCTAAAATGATCGTATCGACTAGACATGAATTGTGAATGATATTTTAAAATCACTTGTAGTTAACGAGATTTGCATTTCACCTAAAGATCTGATATTAGGTAACCGTTATTAATCATCATCATCATTATTATTAACACTATTACTATTGATGTTATTAATACGATTATTGCTGCTATTATTGCCACAAACATCATAAATATTGCTAACGTAATTTCAGGTCTATCTTTTTAAAATGTTTTTTTAACATTTTATGTAAAGAAATCATTTTTCTATTTTAAGGCAAGACCACACAATCAGAACAGAATTAATTGTAACTTTAATCGATTATCTCATTTAAATATGATAAAGAATCAAAAACAAATTTAGATTTCTTTCGCTCAATAAAAGTGTTCCTTATCATATATTTTAAAAATATTATATCTTCCACTTGATAATTGTAATTTAGTAGTGTAATTTTATAGTGTGTAATTACGAAAATTAATCAAAGACAATGCCATCAACTTCAACTGTCCGTATTTTTCTAAAGGCAAGAAAATATTTTTAAAATATTTACTATATATGCACACACACCAATATTTCGACTTATGTCTTCTACAACAGATTATCTGAACGGATGTGAAATTATGAACTTTATTTATTGAAAAATATTCTAGTGATGTTCTGAAATATATCTTAAAATTAATTTAATACAAATAATTCTAATCATTTATGTTAATTTTCAGTAATATTATTAAAAGTTAAAAAAAAATTAAAAAAATTAAAATTACGAGCTCTCTAATATTGGTATAATTCGTTTCTCCCATGTGAATGTTGTATTGTTCAAAAGAATATCATCTGATGGGAGAATCGCATAGCTCATTAAAAATAAGACATTCTTAGCAGCTTTATCCAATTTTGTCTGAAGAATTTTTAAAAATATATTTTACACATAACAACTACTACTTTCAATGATAGAAGTTCACCGGTATGGAGTTTTTCTATATAATTTTGAAGTTCCACTAGTTGAGAAGTTGATTCAGACTGTTTGGTAATTTTGCGAACAATCTGGTCGTACTGAGTACATATCGATCGATTGAAGATTCTACTTTTATTCGTCATATGATTCAAATAGATCATTCGCAATTGCATTTCCCGATCAAGGAGCCACTGATTCACATATTAAGAATTATGAATACACTGTTTACGTTATGGTGATGATTTCATTACCTGATTTATTATCTGACAGTCAAGGAAAAAAAGATTCATCGGTAGAAACATCGATAAATCAGCAGCTTCATCTGCAAGGGATTTTAATTTTTCCAGTTCAGTTTCATATTCACGTAAATGTCTATCCGAATTGATGAATTGATTTGCACTTTCTTCGGCATTCTTGTTCAAAAGATATTTGAATTTACCATATATCATCGAGTACCTGATATATTATCAAATGAGTCAAAATTATTGATCTCTAAGATTTAACTCACTTCATTGGTGATTCACTGTTGCGCATCACATAATCCCTTAGTTTCTGTTTGTTTAAAATTACAAACTCTTCATAGCACAATGTGCTGTATATATGGGGTAATGAAGGTGCGCCTTCTACGGGTATGAAAAGAACTTTTTCTAGTCTTTGAAATTGACTTACTGATCCAATCATATTGTCAATGATTTGACAGAGTTGATCGCAAATTCGATCGAAACTTGGTGTAAAAATAACTTGAGCAGTTTCTGTTGAGTCGACATTCTGAAAAAATATGAGATATTTTCATTACTTATTTGACATTTCGATTACTATCTGATTTAATGGTTTGTAACACGTCGTTCGATACATTCACGTGGCCGCTGTATTAACTTTGAAATTTCTAAGTTTTAGAAATTTCAACACCAGTTTAATTGTTTAAACTGTAGAATTAGAATTTTAACAAAAAATAATTCTTAGAGACTTTGAAATGGCTCTGCATGACTGGACGAATAAATCGACTTAGATTATGAAAAATTATCTCATAATCTTTTTCTGCTTTCATAAATTAATGGTGAATGAATATTTTTATTATGGTTTTTACATTAAAGATTTTTAAGAAAATTAAAAATTTTGGAAACTAAATTATATCGAAAAATCTTAATTCGCTTCTTATATAAAGAGAAGTCCTCATCATTATTTAAAAAATAAATTATTAGCCAACTTAGACATTTTTACAGAAAAAAAATATTTTTGAATGTTTCCAATATTTAATCATCCTTAACTTAATATTTCAAATTAGGACAATTTTTACTGCTTAAAAATTCAGGGAAATTAAATAATATAATTAAATATAATTGCTACAATTATTCAGATTCTAGCGAGACTCTCATGGTTTTTAAAATTTTATTTTGGAATCCCTTATCTTAACTTTAGCTTTTTTATTTTTATTTTTTTATTGTTGTTACAAAATATATGGAGAATAAAGAAAAAATCAGAAAAGACAATAATTTAATGAGCAATGAGAAGAACAATTTTACTATCAAAAACTATATGTACTACTACTATTGTTGTAAAGGTGGTTATTACGACTATTCAGTAAAGAAGAATTTCCAAAAATTCTACTTTTACAAAGGTGTTCAGAAGGGAACGATATCCATATTGGATTGAAAAAATATTTAGACGAAGAAAACAACCGGCCTTTAGAATAGTTATCTGTAATTACAACAGAGGGAGAACCTGGAAAGAAGACTGTCAACAAAAGTTTCTTCTCATTATTCAGCAAGAAGTATTAAATAATTCTTTTTCAACTTATTATACAAATTTAATGAGACCAGTAGCAGTGCATCATAGATTAATTATATTTCTATAAATAAGACACTGAATTTGAAGTCTTAATCGCACAGAAGTTAGATGGCTCACTAAAAGAAAAGTAGAATAAAGATTTTTAAATTTATTCCATACTGGGAAAATGAATTTGAAGAATTTACAAATTTTTTCTTATTAAAAAAAACCACGTGCGATGCATTTAGAACTTAGAAATAGTAATTAAAATTGTAACAAACGACATCGAATTGATATCGCATCGTAATGAAGAAAAACACTCGAATTTCTGGAATGGAAATAAGTTTTTATTGTTGAGATGTGCTATCAAAAGGAACCCTATTAAATTATCAACATATTCTTGTGAATCATTCTATCCCAATTTAAAATAAATCAAATAAAAAACCGAATAAGACTCACTGACGTTCATTTGAATCAATGATTGAGGACTTGATATTCAACTTATGTTCACATTACAAACCAGTCGACCGGCGATTTCCAGTGTCAAGTATCATATTTAATATTTATTTTAGAACTATATTTTTCGATTAAAATTTGGACTAATGTATGTATTGACTATGCTCCACTAGAGTTCTCCAAAATAACTTGTAATATACATAAACAATTTCGAAATTTTTTGTATTGGAAATTCATAAGTAAAACATTCTTATTTAATTTTTTGCATACTTAAATTTTTTGTACTTAAATTAAATTTAGGATCGAAAAAAATGATTGGTTCAAATGCCTGTCAAAATGATCTTATTTGAGCGCAAGATATATATATTAAAATAATTTAATTTGTTTATACTCATATATTGGTCCTCTAACATTCTCATCCCACAATGCCCATCAAACTCACACAAAAGATTGACATTTAAATATCACAATAAATAAATAAATTTATATAGTAATACATTATAAGACTATCTACAGCAATCGAAAATGAATTTCTGAGAGTTGACGAAAGTGAGAACAAATCGCTTACCAGATGAATTCTCAATATCGATATTTTATCTGAAACTGCAAATCCAGAGAACATATCATATGTTCCTTCATAACAAATGACATCACTAAACTCTTCAAACAGATCGATAAATTCTTGAATCGAACATCGAACAATGTATCTCAAAATATTTGATTGTAATGTGGCTACACAGTTGAAGTATTTTTGCATCTCTTTAGTATGGCCAATCTATAAATTGCTAAGTTAATAAATATACCTTGTTAATAATAAAAGAAAATAATCGACGATTTATTCATCGTAATTCGTTGTAAAGTAAATCAATTCCTTTTATTAGTGATAAATCAGTAATAACCCATGTGATAATTTATAAATAAAATTTGAAAATATTTATAAGATATTAATTTAATAATTATAATAAAAATATATATTTTGGATCGTGGCTTAGTTCGTTTTCAATGCGATATTTTATAAAATAGTATCGACTTGCATTTTCAATTAATAAAAAATCGATATAATAACCATTTGCTTAAATGTCATTCAAATGGTTCATTTCAAAAATGTTAATATATTGGTCAAAATCGATTCGTGATTAGTCTTCATTAATATTTGAACATATTAATGAATTAATAACTCAAGCTTTACAAGTTAACCTAATCATTTGGGAAGTCAATTTGAATAACAACACCAAATAAATATTTCAAATTATTGTGTTAAGTGAGACGAAATCCTGCAAAAGAAAAACGGATTTGAACCTTGGAATCTTTGTTTTAGCACTTTAAGCATTCACATGCTTACACAACCATACATTCATGGCAATCAACCAATCATAGTTAGATGGAAAGCAATAATTGTAAAAAGGAACAGCCACACAACAACACACAGGTATTGACCAACCTCGCATATACAAAAACCAGTAAGCCCAATAGAAACATGGAACAGTACAGATTAAATAAAAATGTGATACAGCCATGAACATTTTATACTACTCATATAGCCTTGTTATCGAAGACCTTCGGCAACATCTTCAGTATTTCTGCCTTCGAAATATCATTCCAAAAACAAAATTCAGTATAACTTCTTTTCTCAACAAAATAATACATTGAAAAATTCGAAAAACACTTTTTGTTTTGATAATCTCAAATGTAAATTTATACCGACATAAAATGTGACACTGGTACAAACCAACCTAAAAGAAATTAAAGGAAAGAAAATATAAACCCGCGAATTTTAAATTAAAAAATGTTCGTCATGTTGGAACTCAGTAATATAAAAAATTAATTGTGTAGCGCGGTTTTATTTGCTGCACTAATATGAGAGATAAGCTGATATGAGATCAAAATGAAATTACATGTGCTATGATTAAAACAAATAATTCATTAAAGTGGATAACTGATAAGAAAAACAGCAACAGAAGATTAAGTATTTACATTACCTTGTTTTAGAGTTGAAGTATCATCACCATGATTTTAATTATATTTCATATTATTCGTTATAATCAATATCATTTATAATATTATCACCTTGATATTAATTATAATTTCAATGATTATAATTTTAGATTAATAGGAATATCACTGTTGGAATAATAATAATTATTATTATTATTATCATAATCGTCATAGTTTCCATCAATATTCTCATAATTTTTATAAAAATTATAACCGGATCTTTAGGCATTATACTCTCTATTGTGTCAATGTTTGCATTGATTATAGTTTGACAATCTTTCATCCAATTTTCTTGCAAAAATTTACTCTGTGCTATCGAATAATTTTCGCACATCACAACCAGATCGTTCAATGAGACTGGAGCCAGATCACGGATTTCCTGCGTATTGATCAATCTAGTATTCCAATATCTAGTAAAAGGATTTTGGAATCAATTTATTAGTGGATAAGAATCAATACTTCTTTGTGAAATTGGATAATAACTTAACAACAACGCAATGTGTAAAATAACCGTATTTTTGTAGAGAATTCTTGGAATTGTCACAATTTTCATGCCAAGGCATTTGCTCTCTCAATACAGAAAGCGATTGCTAAAACAGTTATTATTGTAGGACTTCATATAATATTCAAGCGCTTACTTTTTCTGGCATAGGTAAACCCAGGCGAATTTGTTCCTTTTTATTTAGTAAAATATAATCGAAAATTGCTTTTTTCAATGCATATTGAAAATTTTGCTCTGATTCCTGTGACAATATAGAAAATTATTACGATTATTTTCAGTGAAGTATTTTAAAATTTGAATATTGTTTATTTTATTTGACTTTGAATAATTATAATAATTTGAAAGGTCGTGAGGACTTGCTGATTGAACTACTACCAGTCATAACAGGTATTTTATCTCTAGACCGGTTTCATTATCTATTTTCCTTATCAATATCGGATAGGATCTATAATTCAGTATTTAATAAATACGAAGAGCGAAGACAACGAAAAGCACCAAGCGTTTATTTTATTGTGAGGTTTATTTAAAAATGCGATAAATAATTAAAATTGGAATAAGATTAAAATTATAAAAATTTGAGTTAAAAGATATTTTTAAAAAATTATATTAAAAAAATATACCATATTGATATTTATAAAATGATCTTGCTTAAAAAACTAATGTTAATCTCTCAATTTTAAAAATTATTTAAATTACTAAAAGTAAAATTTAAATCTTTTAAATAAAAAATTAAAATTAGAGCCTTTTTATTTGAATCAAAAAAGAAGACAAATCTCATGTAAATAAATGTTAAATATTTTCAAATTTGTTCGAAAATTGGTATATTTAAAATGTATAGTTTTTGTTCTGTTGAAAACATGACTTTTGATTTGAAAATTAAAAACGAAGAAATTTTGGCAGCTAACATTTTTAATGGTCTGTGATTCACCCATTCTCACAAGCAATTACTGAGAAGTGGTTGAACGTGGATAATCGCAAATTAGCGCCTATTAATTTCGTTGCACAATAGCTTTTAAAAGGCAATTTATTCAAATTAAAAGAGATTTTTAATTATATTGGAATTTTCAGTGTGCTGGTTTTAATTGAATAGTTTTATCTTTATTTCTTTATTTAGCATTTTCAATGAATTGAGCATGTTTATATGGTCATGTATAGCAATGTGTATTTCTCAAAGTTTTATTAAATTTTGTGTTTATCTTTGCATTGCTTTTAATGGATATTTTTGTCATGTTTGTGTATTCTCGTTTATATGTTTGGAGATATATATCTCAAATTGGTTTCAAACAAACCCTAGTACAGGTTTCATTTTTGTTTTAAATCTCTTACTCAAGAATTTGATAATTGGGGATTCATACCAACTTTCATTTCACTCACATTTGCTACTGATTATGGTTTGGTTAAAGACGCCTTTCATAATAATATTATGAATTTTTATCAGTACGATTGATCGATGATAATAATGATAATAGTAACATTCTATTATTTTTAACCTTATTCGTGAGACAATTAAATTATATTCTTTCAATAGGAAACCAACACGTATAGAGTCACTAACAATGAAGTTCATTTTTTATCAAAACTTTCGATTCATGTTAACATAAATTATTATTATTTTTTACTGGAAAATTAATAAAATCAAGAATTCCAACCCAAAGAAATTCGGTTGTTTCTTTTGGAAATCTCTCTGTTAAACCCATTCCGACCATGGATTTTATTCCAGCTCTGTATTCCTCGGTATATTCTGTGACAATAGTTTCATCATTAAATGAATTTTCCAGAATTGTTTTATACCTAAATTATAAGCTATATAATATAAATAATATAATTATAATAAATTTATATTATTTTCAAACTCGATTTTATCAATTAAAAGTTACAATAAAAGTTTACTGGTTAATTGTGAATAGAAATATTTATATCCTTGAATAGACCATGTTTTGTGTGTCCAATAATTTTAGACAGCAATGAAGTTTCCCAAACTTTTAAGATGGAAAGAACATAAGATAAATTTTATACTTAGATAAGGCATTACATTTTCAAAAGACCAGTCATACACCTAGTAAAAAGACAACTCGTTTCCATCAATGTTTTATTATATTTCAAAATTACACCGTTAGTTTTTTCTAATATTTAA
>JBBMOY010147788.1:0-12414 GCA_037951405.1 Platydemus manokwari | reverse complement strand
CGGTTACTGAAATTTATCGCTACCATATCCAAAGGAGCACATTTTGCTTTTAGTTTGCTTAGTTTGGACAACTAGAATTTTAATACTCGTTAAAATTAATGAATAAGAGCAATTGATAGTGCATTTTATAGAACAACTCAAAGATTTTGGTGATCTACTGGTTGTGGTATTTTTCAATACACAAATCGTGTCAATGAAAAATAATCCTGAAAGTTTCAAAAAGAATAATTTATAGCAAAAAACATGATTGTCGTAAAACATTTCAACAGGAATATTCTTAACTGATAAAAAATCGATTGATATAAACTCAAATAAACTCAAACATTTTAAAATCCATAGCTTCATTCGTAAATAATAATCACAATGCGCAGTTTAATTTAGTATATGAAGTATTAGTGTTAAATACAAATATTATAAAGTATAATAAAGAGTTTAGATTTGGAATACCTTCAAATGTTGTAAAAAAAATAAATAAAAAATTTTTCAATAAAAAAATGTCCAAAGTTTGTAAATTCATATGTGAGTTACGTGAGAAAGATTGTAAAAATGGAGGAAGATTAGCAGGTTATTTATGATAGAGAGACCATAAAATAAACGATAATGAAATTAACGTATATGTACAAACTATCTTTGAAACTCCACATACTAAATAAGATTTCAATTATTTATTAAATAAAATGGTTCAAATTTAGAAATGACAATAAATAACAAAAATTGAAAAATATTAATTCTTTATATAATGAAATAAATAAGATTGTAAATGAATATTTTAAACTTAAAACCATATTTAAATTAGAGATAAAAATGAATGTTAAATATATAAAGATGATTACAACCGTTGAAGATGTTAAAGATTTCATTTAGACTATCTTGTATATTAAATTGAAGAACAACAATTAACAGAATCGATTTGGATACTTAAAACACAGAAACTGTTGAGATTCATATATCTAAATATCAATCATTAGTTAGAGGTACATATATATAACCTCTTTTTAAAAGAAAAGGTATTATAAATATTAAAAATACTGATGATAAATGTTTTATATGGTCAGTACTAGCTTACTTATACCCAGCTACTGATCATAAAAATAGAGTAATAAAATATATCCCTCATATACATGAGTTAAATTTAAATAATATAGAAGTGCCAATAACCTTAGAAGGAAAGTTTGATAGGTAAGAAAGTTGAATTTAATGTTTTTGAAATTGATAAAGATCAAAACTTATCTCCATATATGTTAAGCATTAGACCCTTAAGGTTATAATTTATTATTTCATCAAGCGGAGCGGTGTAGCCATTATCTTTTATGTAAAAATGTGTATATCTTTGCTAATTCTCATTTCTCGTGTTTAAGATGCATAAATAAATATAAATCAGAAACTCTTTATAATAATCATATTGATCAATACGAAAATCAAAAGCCTAGTAAACCAATATTTAAGAATAAAGAATATTTAACATATAAAAGTATTACTAAAAGAATGAAGTTCCATTTGTAATATATGCTGATTTTGAAACTTTTAACCTACCTATACAACAAACACAAGGTGTGACAACTTATGTTTATGAACAGAACCCAATATCAGTAGGTATTTATATCAAAAGTAATTATGAAACATTATTTGAATCTAGATGTATCGAATTATATGGAGAAAACCTAATTGACCAATTTGTTAATGTAATTGATAAGATTAATAAAATACTACCAGGTACAAGATTTGATGTTAAACGTTTAAATGAAAATGGATCAAGTAATATAATAATGACTGGTGACGATTAGGTAGATTTTCAACAATCTATAAGTTATCATTATTGTGATAAATTAATTACACAGAAAGTCAAGGATCATGATAATTATAACAGAAAATATAGAGCAGCTGCATGTAACAGTTGTAACTTAAATGATAAATCAATTCGTAATTTCTTTATTTCTTGTTATTTTCATAATGGAAGCAATAATGATTTTCATCTGTTTTTAACAAGATAATGAAAATTACTCCACAAAATGTTAACAAAGATAAAACATGGATGAAAAATATATTTACTTCCGTTATAAAAACATTAGATTCTTAGATTCATTGAGATTGATAGGGTAGTGGATTTCTGTTGAAAAGATGGAGATATTTTAAATAAAGACTTGAGTAAATGTCAAATATTGAAAAAGTTTAACAAATATTCCCTTATGAATATGTTAAAGGCTATACTTTTATGCAATTTAATAGTTTATTAAATATTAATGAATTTCTAAGTATTGATAAATTTTACTTAAAATTAAAAGATAAAGGAATATTTGAATATGAATATCATTTAGGGTTACAAGATTATAATAATTTAAAGTTTAATAATTTAATAGAGTATATGTTATATTATATAAAATCGGATATTTTAACATTGGATAATTATCTAGAAAATATAAGAGACAATTGTATTCAATATTATCAAAGTGATCTATGTTATTGTTATTCTGCACCAGGATAAAGTTGAGATGCAGAATTAAAATATTCATGATAATGTGAAAATATTATAAAGCAGATACATATGATAAATTATTATTTTTTGAGGAAGGAGTTCGTGGTGAATTTTCAAAAGTAATTGGAAATAGAGCTCTTTATTTAAACATTGAGAAAGCAAATGAAGGATTTAAAAATTATAAAATCATAGAACAAAGTGAACCTAATAAATTAATTGATTTAATGAAAAAAGGAAACACAATATCACAAGATACATCTAAAGAAACACATTTATAATATTTTGATGCAAACGCTTTGTATTCAAGTTGTATGTATAAAACTTTACCATATGGAGATTTGGATTGGAGTGATGAGGGGACCTGCGAGGGAACCGGTGAATAAAGTTATGAAAGAACAGAACCGTTTCAAGATTTTTATGATGAAAAAGGAAGGTCAAAAATCTATAAACAGTTTACAAATGATGTGGATTTAGAATATCCTGTAGAAATTCATGAAAGAACTAAATACTTTCCACTAGCTCTTCATAAAGTAAAAGTTAATCATGACATGTTGTCTCCTTATCAACATAGTTTAAAACCCTCAAAGACTTTACAGAAAAACTGATGTTAACTCATTTAGATAAAAACAAATATATTGTATTAGGTGATACTTTAGATTTTCTTTTAGATCAAGGAATGATATTAAAAAAGATTTAAAGAAAAGTTTTATGGAAAGTAAATGTTGGTTAAAAAGTCATGTGGAAATCAATATTCATCAAAGAACTAAAGCCAAACAAAATAAAGACGATATATGTATTGAGTTGCTTAAATTATTAAATAACTCATATTATGGAAATATTTTTATCTGTTTTACAGCTACTTTAGTTTTATAGGTATCCAATTTATTAACTGACCAATTTCTTTATGTTCTTTATTTAATAATATAAAATTCATGAAACTAGAGAATCATCCAACAGCTTCAATATTTTCAATTTCATGAGTTCCAGATAATGATTTTCTTGAATCAAAAAAATTAGGAATTTTTTTTTCTAAGGTAATGTTGTGATCAACATCATTTGCTTTTTTTAATTCAATTTCAATTTCATATCTTAAGAAGGTTTAACAAATACCTGCAAGATTTGAAGTTTGCTGAGCTTCAAAAACAATATCAATATTTAAATTAGTTCCTGTTGTTTCTAATGAATTAATGATATCTTTTTTCTAGATTTCATCTTGAATTTAAAAAATGTTCAGATCTAAATTGTTCACTATTTTTTTAAAGGTGTGAAATAAATTTTTGATGATTTTTAAACTTTAAATTTTTTTTAATTTATGTTTTCTTTCTTTATTTTTTATTCATAACCTTTAAAATGTTTTTGAAATAATTTTGATCAGTTTTCAAGCCTTGTAAAGTTTTCTATTTTTAGCCGCTACTTACTTCATAAAATAATTCCATTAATTTAGTTTGTTATCCTGTTTCTCACACATGATTTATTTCTTTAATTTTAATGTATGCTTCTTTGTTTTGTAATACATGTGTTAAATAATTTATGTACTTAAATGTTTTTAAAATTAGCTCGATTAGTACGTTTCATTAACTCAAAATTTCGAAAAAGATTTCGTCGAATTTTTTGGTTTTATTTGTGACAACATTCCCTAAAAAATGTGTATTAAGTTATCGTTTATTTCAAATTTTATCTATCATTACCAAATACAAGGTAAGTTTTATCCCCTGTTTTTGTAGTCAAAAATAAACATTTACGTTTAATATATTATTTACAATTGTTTAAATATTCGATTATTATTTTAAAATTACAATTTCTTATTTAAAATTAAATTATGGATCATAACTTTCTAGATGATTTAAATTTAGCTAAGAACTATATAAACGTAGAAACAACGGAATATCTAAATCAATTGAAAGAAAACAGTTAATTTTCTGAGTCATTTATGCCATTATAAAGTATGTTTTCTAGATAACTATTATGAAAATTATTTTAACAATATAAATAATTGTTGTGGTTTTGAAACAATTTGGAATGAATTCGATAGTGATTTATCAGAAATGGTCGATTTGTGCGAAAGTTTGGAAGTTGCAAGTCTGAATTTAAAAAGCTCGTAAATATTAGTAATGAATAAGAATTTGTTTAGTTTATCAATATTATTTTAGAAAAATTGACCACATTTATGGAAGAAGTTCATAATACTACTTCAGAAACAAATCAATTACAGACTTACAACGATCATTTGGGAAATATATGCCTGAAAGAGTTAGTGGAAATCTTAATAAACTTAAAGCCGTTGAGTTAATGCATAATTAATTTAATTAAATTTTATTAAAAGGAGATTTAATGAGACAGGAAATGAGGAAATAATCAAAGCCAAAGATAAAATTAAGTTTAGAAGAAAATTTGCATTTAGCCGAATCATGTGGCAAGAAAATCGTAGCTTTAATGTAAAAATTATCTTTAACCAATCTTATATTGTTTGATTTGATCAGAAAAGCTTGAAAGATGAGGGCTTCCCTGAAAATTTTAGTTTGTCTACTTTGGAAATGAGCAAAAAGGAAATTAAACAGTGTGACATAAAAATTGAACAATTGGCCAACAGATTGAATAATATGAAGGGTTTGCCAGTGGTAATTGGATTCTGATTGTCGCCCAATTTCGAAATATTGATATTTCAGAACCCTATCGATGCCCGGTTGATGGTGAAACAGAAAGAAGAAGAGTTGGTAAGTCGTTTGTCAAACAAAGTCTTGTTAATTATTTTGTTGATTTTTCATTGATTTTTTTCATTAACGAAATTTGATTGGATAATTCTTTATCAAATCAAAATTGACTGATATTTGTCATCTGTTAATTAGGTGAAATCAGTTTTAATATTCTATTATTGAAATGCATTGAAGAGTAATTATTGATTAATTGATGAATCTTTGGAATTCTGGACCAATTAAAATTGAAAAGATATTTTTCCTAATAATAAATTATCGCATTCTGTCTTTTGCCGATCTTAATTAATTGTTTAAATTATTCGACCAATAAATTTAATTTTGAGATTGACAAGGAAGCTTGCCCTTTGCATATCGAGTTCAGATTGGTTTTATAAAGATTTTAACAAAACTTAATGAAAGCTAATCATAAAGGTCTTCACATTAAAAGGGGGTTATGAGTGCTTGTTGATTGTCGATAGCAATAAACGGGAAGTAATTCGATGACCTATTTTAATATTGCTTTCTGGTGACAAATATTCGATAATTCACTAACTTGTTGATTCGAATTCTCAATCACTGATATTTTAAATTCGAGTGAAATATTTAGAATAGCAAATCTATTTAAAGTTAAAGAAATGCTTGGATTAAACATTTATAAATTGATTTTCTTCATTTTACGTTTGAAGTCTATTTTTGTCATTTAAAATTTTTGAGGAATAAGATAAAGGAATTTTAAAACAAAATATTCAAATCATACCAGTGATATGCAAATAAAAGCTAATGAAATAATAATGATGGCAATTTACTAAATGGCTTATTTCACTCTACTTTTATATTGATCCAAGCCTCTTCATTTTTTGTTTTTATTATTGTTTTCTATTCTTACATTTATTTAATAATATAAATATTTAAGTTTTATGATCTATTTATGGATTCATTTGAATCTATTTTTAGATTTTCAATTTTTTATGTAATTAAGGAAATTTTGATAAAAATACTTCATTATTTTTATCTGTTTATGTCTTTGGGTCCTAATTACACCATCAAAGTGACTGTTACAATGGTGAATGAGATTCTCTCTTTGAAAATTCGTTCATCACAGTTTGTGATTTCTAGGACGTGACGTCTTTGAAGAAAATTACTTCCTTAAAACTTTGAATATTCGATATGGTGCTATTTTAGCGTGGAGATACTCCTTTTCTGTACTCGGTGTCTTATTTATATGATTGAATAATTGAGATAAGAGAGTTTTCCATTTATGAGCGACGAATATCGCAGTGATAGCGTGGTGACCTTTGCCTGTGAATGTAATATTGTTCGTCTGGAGTGTCTGGACCTCCTGCTCCTTAACCATCAATTCCATTAATTGATGTGTTTTTCCTGAAATCAATTGAAATAATTACGCCGACTGACTAAATAATAGAAAAATAATGGCAAATAAACAATAAAGAAAAAGAAATGATTAAAAGTGGAATAAGAAGAACATGAAATGATCACATCATACTCAAAGAAGATATAGTTAAAACAAAGGAGCACAAAATTTCGATATTATCACAAGTTGTTGAGTGATGCAGGAACAGAGATAGATATACGATATACATATGAAGTTATTTCTACAAGAAATATTTAGCAAAGGTAACCAGAGGTAACTGTTTAAAACTTGTAATTGTTCACTTATTGTTGGGTGTTAAACTAGATTTAGTTTCCTTGCACCCATTATTGATTATGAACCAATCTTCAAACCTTTACTTAAATCTATAATTTTTTCAACTTTAATAAACAAATTTTCTCTTCACTTAAGTCACCAAATAATATCTATTAAACAATCTTCAAACTTATTACAAATAAAAAAAATAATTTTTTCCTCACTCGGGGCACCACATTTTGTGTTTGAGATTTGTGATATGGTTACCTAATTCAAAATTTAAATAAAACACAAATTATGTCACAGATACCTTGTTTAAGTATATTATTATTACAAGTTTAAACATGCTTAAAAATCAAAGTTTTTCTTATAAAACTAGATCATCTCTAGTTTCTTTTATGAAACTACACCATTGAATGTTTGATATAGATTATTTTCGTTTTTTATCTCAATCAATTCCAACACTAACTAAATATAGTATTGATTCGTTCAATTAGAGTAACAAATAAATAGTCATGTTTCAAAACATAAAATCTATTTCCTAAATTAAACATTTTAATTTAAAATGATGAATTCAATTGTGATAATTAATATCATTCTTCAATTAGATATGCTGGAACAATTTCAATTTTCATCTTTAGAGAAGTTTGTTTTATTTAATAAGCCAAATAAAACATATCAACGTTATACCAATTTATTCAATCGATTTTTTATAGACGCTTTAATTGCGTGATCATTTAAAAGTTGTGGTGATATCTCTAATGAAAGAGGTGACTACAGGAAATTTTAAAAGAAGAAATCAAAGAGGAAAATGTGATGACAAACGGTGTTATTGTGTTGTTTATTTGAAATAATTGTTTATTAGAATTTAGTTTATCTTTTGAAATATAAATATTTTTATAAATTTTATAAATTTTTCAAATCATTTAAAGAAAGGTAAATATCGGGCGATTTAAGAAAGCAATTCACTAGATAGACAGATTAGACGACAACACTAATCTTATTAACTAAGCACAGGATGCATCCAAAATTTGGTTAATTTTCGAGTACTGTGATTTATTTCGTGTTGCACAGTCTCTGATATTCGGACACATTTATCGATTATATTTTCTTTTACATATATATGGATTGTGTGAAATATTGTTACTAAAATACATTTATGCGTTACTATAACAATTATTTATCTAGCAACCCTGCAATTGCAATTTACATGAAAACGCCAGGCATATTTAGTATATTAATTTCAGTGTGGTAGTTTCATAAATATTGAAAGATTTGATTTGGGAAAATAAAATAATAAATTATTTATTCAGAATTTCTATATTTATACAGGGATTTTTTGTTCAAATTTGTCTTAAAATACAAAAAATAGCTTTCAATACAAAATTGACGTACATCGAACAATGCCGATTTGTTCTTGTGCGAATATATTTTCAATCCAAGTTTATTTCAATTTATTAACAAAATTTTAATATAATTGGGTGTTAATAACAAATGCATTGACGAGTCAAGAACATGATAAATAATAAAGATTTATTTTGATTATAATATATAAAAATATCTTTAGATTTTATTAAATACTTTTGCTCTCATTAGAAAAATAATAATTATTATTATAATATTAATAATAAAATAATAATTTTTACTGTGACGCTTAATGTCATGATAATGATGATTCATTTTTCTGCATGATTCGAATTTAAATATTTTCGTCATCATTTATTAATAAGGCACATTTTTGCTATAGTGATTGAACATCAGCATATAAAAATATAATCATTTTAACATGAGTCATAAATCATTTCGATTGAAATCTCAATTTTCTGTTCACTATTAAAAGCGCAACAGATTTTCTATCTTTAATGGTAAGTTTTTAGTTTTACTGTATATTTAACTTGATATGAATTCTCATCATTGTTATATTGTTTTGTTTCAAACTAAAACACAAAAATTCTATTTCATTTGATGCAAATAGTGATATCATGTAAATGTTTTTTTCAGTGATACAAATCGCGCATAAAATTTGTTGCTTTTGTGTTTCATAAAACACAATAACATTTCAAGATTCTAAAAATAAAATTATTTCGAATCATTTTTAATATTTCGTATCTCTTCTTTTAGCAATAACTTATTGCTCATTTGTTGTAGTTTTGTTTTCAATTTTAACTGAAAATTATCTGACTTCACTATTTAATTTACACCTCAAATTCAAAACAAATTTCCAAATGCTATCGATTATTTGGTGTCAAAAGCTAATAATTCGAAATATAATAACCAATATCAAAATGAATACAAGTATTTTCTACCAATTTGTTTAACATAATTCGATCAAATAGTTTTATGTAATCGAAAATTATCCATATCAACGCTTATTTGTTGTTAATCAATAATTTCATTTAATCAAACGAAACCGATTTTTTCAAAATGTGATTCTTTGTTTGAGATATAAAATTAATTTTGAAATCGCTGTGAGATATTTTACATCAAATCAATTTTTATTTAATTAAAAACAATTTCAATTCAAATTTGATTCAAATTTATTCAGATTTTATTGAGATTTAATTTAATTTTATAAAAAATAAAATTAATGTAAAATTGAAAATATTTGTTTAAATATTTGGATTTAAAATAGATTGATTGTGTCTTAACTTTTCAGTTTCTTTTTTAAATAGTAGCGGTTAGCACGGCGACCAAGAATCCGGAATCGATCCTAAAAAGATACACAAATGTAAATTATAAAGAAGATATAAGAAAGAGATAAAGAATTTGAAGAAGAGATGAAAAGATGATATATTAAAGGAGATATAAAAGGAGATATAATAAGAATATATAATAGAAGAAATAAAAGAAGATATAATAGAAGATATAGAAGAAGTTATAATGGAGATGAAAAAGAAGTTATTAAGAAATAGAAGAATTGGAGTTTTCTTGTAATGAGATATGTAGATTATTCAAGACAGAGAGAGAACAAACAGAATCAAAGATTTTAAAAAAGTGGGATGTGAGATATTTTACATCAATTAAATTTCTATTTAATTAAAAACAATTTCAATACACATTTTATTCAAATTTTTTCAGATTTTATTGAGATTTAATTTAATTTTATAAAAAATTAAATTAATTTAAAATTGGAAATCTTTGTTTAGATATGTGGATTTAAAATAGATTGATTGTGTCTTAACTTTTTAGTTTCTTTTTAATGTGTAGTTTTTAAAATTATTAGCGGCTAACAGTTGAGATGTATTATATAAGCGAATATCAATGCATCTTCTATCAATGCAATTTCAAAAATTGTCTATATCTCGTCCTTTATCAGGAATCCATCAAATTAAAAATTTGTTCATATATACACACATTATGAAAGGAAATATATCCTTATATTCAGACTCAGGAATATTAGCAACTATAGAAGAACGATTTATAGTAAAAGGACGATGAGTCATCCTTTGAGGATGAGACCCTATTCACTTATAACCGCATCCATACTATGAGTATGACGAACCCTCTACAAAATCTCATACAACGACTTAGGAAAATGAAAACCATCAACAATACCCATATTTCTAACTCAATAATCTTTTTTCTTAAATGCAGCATGAACCTTCTTAGTCCAAAAATGCATTAAATCATTACTAGAATTTCTACCAGAATTAAAAAAAAAATGAGCCTTTTTTGCCTTACCAAAATAATATAAACAATCAGAGCAGGTTTTTAACTTTGTAATTCGAGGTAAAAACTTATAACTCCAATATCACTGACGACCTCTTACTACAGTATTCATACCAACCTTCTTTACACGATGATAATTAAAGGCATACAAACCAGTTATTCTAGGGATAATTAAAGAAACTAATATTCCACCAGGAAAAGAAGTCCAAATTAACTCCAAGACCTTTTTTTCAACAAAATTTTTAAAAACATAACGACTAAGCAAATAAAACAACACTAAAGTAGACAATATTAAATAAGATCATGAATCGGTGATATAGAATTAGTCAATCATACTTTAGAAAATTATGTCAAAGTAGGATATATCGAACAAGAAACAGTATTCCATCAATAATTGATGCGTTCTAATGGAACGGTGTTAGAAATAAAAAAAGTTAATAACAAGTATTTTCAAATTTTAAAAACTGCAATAAAGAAGTTTTGATTTCAAAATCAGCGCATACATACTTTGATAATGTAATTTATTCAGATTTGTAATGACTGATAACTCATTAAACATCATTTATGGAAACAAAGGTTTTTGAAAACTATCCAGTGAAACGAAATATGGAAAATAAATTATTTTGAAAAGTTTTTATATAAATTAAGTAACTTATTTGCAGCTAAGAAACAGTTCATGACTATGCTTATATTTAAATAAAAGGTTTCAGAATAAACTTGAATAAATGAGGATATATATAAAAAACTAGAAAAACAAAATATTTAATAATTTTTTAAAAATTTTTTTCTCAAAAGATGAACAAAGCTGTGTGCATACTAGATCAGTCTATTTACAAATTTAAATATGAAATTCTAAAGTCATTTATATATTAATATTTATATCATTAATCCATCAAAAACAACAGCAACCAATTGATTTAATCCACTTATATCAGTTTAAATCTCAACTATCTTCAAATCCGTCTTTAGTCAGTTTTTTTTGCTTAGTTAGTTTTTTAGATTTATGTTTGCCATTAAATGTTCTGGCTGTGTTATATTAAGCTGAAGATGTTGACTTGAAAATGTTATCTTGAGTGTTTTTGTGTTATCAACTTCCAGGATTTCTAATATATTTAAACCATCTGAGTCTTTTAGTTCCGTAGTTGTTCTTTTAAATTCTTCTGCTTTTGCTTTTTGTTTCCCGCTTTATAATCGATAAATTATTTTTTATTTTTGTAACCACATCACTCGAGGTCCAGATACTCATTCAAGTATAAAATCAATTGGTACGTATATCTGTTTACCGTTTCTCTTTTATTCTGCTTTATTTGAATTAATCATTGTTTATCAAGTCTATTGACATCCCCTATTAATAAGTTATTTCTTAATGGTGTGACCAAATCTAAGTTTTATTTCTGGTACTTGATTATGATATTTGTAGCCATACCAGTTAAGAAGATGGGTAGTCTCAGCACATGGATTCCGAATCATTATCACATACTCTTGCCATTTCGTCGTATCATTCCACGAAAGTCATAAATCTAATTGGTTTTCAATTTACCTCATAATTGTAAATAGACATTAATTCTGAACACAATAAGTTTTAAATGAGAGTGAGTCTTTATTGTCTCACCTTGAAATAGTTTGTCATTAAAAACAGAATTAAACACTGATATTAAATTGTAAATACCCCTGCGCTTGTATCTGCTATTAGGACACGAAAGAATATTACCAGGGATTGCAAATACTTTTATATCCGAATTTAAAAATATATTATTTGAAATTACGCATATTCGGAAATATCTTATAAATAACTAATGTCAATTAAAAACATTATCTGTTAACCTTTTATTATTCTTTTGCATTTACGAAATGATAGAAAAAGTCTGATTAAAATCACACTTGAATAGATATTTAAGTATTTTCTACTCTTTTTTTCGGTTATTACGGCTTAT
>JBBMOY010146677.1:0-12417 GCA_037951405.1 Platydemus manokwari | reverse complement strand
ATTATGGATTTCTTGTTATTTCAATTCATAGTACCCTTTAAATACAATAATTATCATTCATTAAGATGTTTTTATATTATGGGTTATTGTTTATTATTTTAAATCAATGAATCTACAATTATATAATGTATATAATGAAATGTGTTTCGTTAATTTTAAATTAAGACCGTATCTCATTGTTTAATTTAATGAATGGTGGCTGATTTATCCCATGAAAGATTAACATTGCAAAATAATATTTGTTCAGGAGGATTTCAAACTATGACTCTGAGACCCATATATAGTGATAGGAGCTTTGACGAAAGTTTGTTCTGATTTATCTTTGATTTATTGATTGTTTATCTGTCTGCTTTAATGACTTAATTTCGCAAAATTTTGGATGCTGTAATTATAAAATTGGAATGATAATGCATGTTAACTGCTAATCAGATAATATTTTCGTCTTTCAAATATGATTATTTTTCTGTTAATTATTACATTTTTAATAAATATAAACATAAAATTAAATATTATTAATATTATATGAAATATTATTATAATTTCATTATTGTTAGCTTAATTTTCGAGCAATTATCATTATTGTATTTATTATTATAAATGTTTTACTATATAATTATTGTCGGAATAAGTAAATATCGTATCATTTAATAATATTCAATTGGAAAATCAATACACCATTTATTATTCCTTTTAATGTGACTTGTAATTGAATTTTTTGTCAAATGTGATTTAATAAATGTATAGAATAAAGATAAAATGCAATTTACATTAAATCCGATTGCAGATTTCAAGAATCAGCTAAACAGAGATTGATAGTTCTCACTCGACTAATTTTAATTGGTGACCAAAATCATTCATAGATGTAGCTAAACCGAAAATTACGAGCTTAATATTGCTATTCTCTTGGAATAGATGATTCGATATTTACTGAATTCGACTGTACAGATAGTTATATATATATATATATATATATTCATAGTTACTCAATTATTTTCAAATTTTCGTTCTAATATAATTTGAATGTTTCAAAGTTAAATATTTGCCTTTTCGATTGTTTAAAATCTGAAAGTAGCTTATAACACACCTGCCCATATATTTATGTTTATATTTGAGTTTTATTTTGGATATTTTATCGTTATTTAAAACGTTAAACATATGTTGGATTTATTATAATTTTTAGTTTTGCTTATGATTATTTTTCGGAAGTTATGGTAAACTATTATTCACAGATCCTAATTCTGAGATAACGGCGGCAAAAGAACAAATTCGTTATTTCCAAGCTTTAGTCGAAATATCACCGAGTTATGAAGAAATACAACAACATATTTCGAGAATAGATCCATTAGTACCATGGAATGATAATTGCAGGCAAAATTTTCTTCATCATAAGAAAAATGCTTTGGAAAAAGCCGTCAAATCTGTTATGGCCGGAGGTGAAAAGGCGAAAAGTAATGAAGTTATTGAAAATTATATCTTTTACTAATATATCAATTAATTTATGTATTTTATTACTATTTATTTTTTACACAGCTTTATTAAAGAATGAGGTATTCAAAATTTCATCTTCACACGATGATTTAAATAGTGAGTACTTATTACCCCCTTTATATGCATGAATAATTATCCAGCATTGTGCATCGTAAAGTACAGTGTTTTAAGTTTAGATTTCATATTGTTTCTTTTCGAAAACTGATTTCCTTATCTATATCATATTGTAATTCGTATTTTGTAATTTTTAATTTATTTCATATCTATTTGTACAGTGTCGGAGTTGTTATATTTTGTTTATTATTGAATATTTCACTTAATTATATATTTTTGTTTTGCACCAACTAATGGTTGATTCTGAAGTTTCCCAATGTTAACCATATATATAAATGAATTTATATTATTATGTTAGGGTTATTATTATATTATTTAGTTGAATGAATATGAAGGAAATGATAATAATATGTAAACATATTTTTCTAATTAGAAATAATTAATATCAATGCATCTATTTGCTAAATAATTTCTTTACCATTTTTATCATTTCTTTTTCTAACAATAGTTTCATTTCATTACAAAATATTAAAACATTTTAAACTTTTTTTCTTTTATGTTAATATAATAAATTAAATTACAAATGGCAGATGTTAAGGGAAATTATTTTTGATTTCAAACCGTTTATTATGATCAATGTTGGAATCCTCCTTGATTGCAATTTGTTTATAAATTTTATTTTACAAATTCGATGGTTTTGATAATCTTGTGATATTATGATCTATTTTAAATTCCAATGTATGTATGATGAAATTATATTATTTGAATATATCTGTATATATTGATCGCTTCACCCAATTGTTTTCCTGATAAAATGATTGCCGAAATTAAGAGGTTTTTAGCTTTTTCAATTTGCTGATTTGTTGTTTTTTCGTGATTATTTATACCCTGATATTATTACTTTTTCATTTTACTTGATTTTCTTTGTATAAAATTATGGAATTGAAGTTATTAAATGACAGAAATTATTCAAGAAATTTGCTTTTGAACTCTATATACAAATTTGATTATCTTAAATTGTTTTCTTTTGAAAAAAATTATTAATACTGATTTAGATTCATTTTTTGAATTCATTCTTAGTTATTTTTAAAAATGACAATTTTATTAATTTTTCAAGAAAAATTTGACGATATCCTTCATATTCATAACGTGGATTTTAATGGACGTGGTAAACATTTAAAATATGCTGATGAAGAAGAGGATAATTTGTCACAGACCAGTACAAGTACAATTGGTATGGGAAATGAGAAAAAATCGATAAAAGCATCACCACCAAATAAGGAAAATAAAGGTTATCATCATAAAGGGGTCAGACAAATTTTACAAACAAAATTACAAACGAGTTCCCTGTTTCGCCCTTCATCACCATCAAATTTAAAGACCGTAGAGGCAAACCAATTGAAAAAGAGTAACCGAAATAAAAATTTGAATTTTGGAGAAGAATTTCCAAGATCAAAATCATTCAATTTGTGTGAGTACAAAACAATTAACTTATCAGAGCTAGCACGCCTCTTGCAGCATTGTCGCAATCTTAGCGTCTGTTTTTAATGATACTAATCATTAATTTCTTATAACGGCTTGCTATTTTAATTTTGAATGATTATTCATCTATATAAATATCAGTACAGCAAGAAAGCTATTAATATCTAACACAATATAAAATTCATTATACTTATTATCATCATTAATGGTTACTTTTATAATTTTTCATTCATCCATGATTACTAGAATAAATCATATTTTCAACTCTTTTAGATGCCAGTTTTCTTTCTTCTTTTCGAGGTAATCTACAAATATTTTCACAAACACATGATTTTTCATAGCGTAGATGTTCATTGTTGATCCACTTTCTATGAAATGTTAATATTTGCTTGCATTTTATTTTGATTTTACATGTTCCATTGTGTTCAATTTAGCCCTTCTTAAATTGATTCATTTGAGTTATTGTATTATTTATGTTCGGTTTCTTTATCATCACAATCGATTAATTTTCGATTGGAATTTATATTTTGGTTGATATGAAATTGTGTTTTGATATTATCATTATTATTTTAATCTCAACTTAGCTGATAAAACAAAGATAAGATAAAAAGTAAGTGACGAAACAATTATGAGATGAAAGATCAATTATGAATTCTTGAATTGACTTTTCAATATCATTAATAAGTGATTTTCATTGGTTCTCATTTTTTATCTTACCGATAAGTTTTTTTATCTACATTTTTGTCAACTTATTTTGATATATTTAATTTTTCAATTCAATTTTTTTATATTTTATATTTATTTTCTAAAAATAATCGTAATAATAAATTATTTACGTTTACTTTATCTAACTAAATGTTTTGTATTGTTTATCTGTTGTGGTTTCTTCCGTATTTCGTACATTATTCTTTTATTAGTCTTAGTATTATTAGTATTCAAAATTTCTTTTAGTCGCTAAAGTCGCTAAAATTTTCTATATTTAAACGAAAATATAATTAACTCTATATCTTTTGTTTATATGCTTTCTGTCGATGGAAATAGTCTCGAAACTGAATGTATATTATTTAATATTAATATTTATTTTATTAATTTTCTGTAAATTGTTTTGATAAAACTGGTCAATTCAAAACTATTTTCAAGATTTGTTTGTAAAATTATATTCAAACATTTTAAATTGAAATTTTATTTTATTTATCTTATTCATATTTATTCAATTTAATAAGGGCTATTTTCGCTGTTTTGTTGGTCTTTCCTTTGTTTAGATGGTGATATTTTATTATATTTTCAATTAGCTGTAAATCGCCGATCTAGCAAAGAGAGTCTAACAAGCGGAGTACCAGTAGCAGATGAAAATATTGAGGATGAAGATACGAGTCTAGCAGCTAGTAATGTTCTTAATCAAAGCGGGGATTCAAATTCCCATTTGTCAGAATTAAGAATTGTTCCACTTTATATTCTTGGTGAAAAATCTCAAATGAAGGTGATTAAAAAACAGTGCTTTGTTTAATTCAATGATTTTTAGACTATGAGTAAATCAGAAAGCTTTCATGACATAGAATTTATTGCTGTCGATATTCCAAACAAACAACAAATCAAAGAAGCTTATGAACAATTGTTGAAAGCTGCTTTACCAGATAATGTCAGCTCAGTTCCAATCATTATCCATTTGAATCCCGGTGGTTCTTCGGCTAGATTTCAAGAACCACAACAAAGTAGCGAAGCAAGTTTAGGTGTAGCAGCTAATAAATGGATGCTGCAGATTCAATGTTTGCTTGAACTTGCCGGAACTGTTGTTGATTTGATAGACATTCAGTCTGCATCTGTTGCTGTTTGTCTTGAAGATGGGTGGGATACTACTAGTCAGGTAACTAGCTTAAAAATTAATACTTTATTTATTAGTCTTTTAGGAAAATTTTACAAAATATTTTATTTTCAAGTACTTGTGTACTGTTAAATTGATTTTTTTTATGTAGCACATTTCTCTTACTAATAATTAAATAAACACGATACTAGACTAACATAATATTTTTCATTTTTGATTGACTTTTAATGTTATAGTCGAATGTTTGAATTTGTATTAAAAATCCAATGATTACGTATTTCAAAACTATATTATTATATTTACATTATTCCCATAAATACAATCATGCCATACAAGTAATACACTGTTCAAATGAGTCAAGTTTTGCGATTTGATAAATATATTGCAAAATAAAACTTCATAATGTCAGATCTTTTCATCACCGGAAAGAAACGACAGTCAAACAAATTATTTAATTTGCATTCTTCAATTTATCATAGCAGAAAATTATTTATTGATACAGGTAATGAATATGAATGATAAAGTCGATAATGGTGTAGAAATAAATAAAATTAATGTTAACTATAAATTGATTAAAGATTTGTTATAAAATTTAACTGGAAAGGCTCAGTGCTAAAAATTTTTTTATTATGATGACTTGAATTGCTCGATCATTATTATTAACCAATCAAAATGCAACAATCAGGGTGACATTACTGAAGTATGGTTGTATTGAAATATTAGTTTTTATTAATCATCCACATTTTTGTTTCATATCATTTGATTGTATTCAATTAGATTTTCATAACAATGTTGATATCAATTGATTATGATTTATTATTTGTTATGAAATCTATAAAGTTATTTCTGGAACTTACTTATAAGTTCATCCTAATCATTTTTTTGAATGTTTTACTCTAATAATTGTTATTAGATTAATATTAATTGTAAAACCAATAATTGTTGTATGTTTTATTGAGATGAATTCGTTTAGATAGTTTCACTTGCACAATTGATGCTTGATCAACATTATCGAACTATAAGTGGATTTTGGGCACTCATTGAAAAGGATTGGCTCATGGCTGGGCATAAATTCCAATCACGTCTTTACATGAACTCCAGTTCAAAAGGGAGCAACTTTATTCCAGTATTTTTACAGTTTCTTGATGCAGTCCATCAATTGCTAAATCAATTTCCAATGGCATTTGAATTCAACGATTTCTTTTTGAAATTCTTAGCATATCATCATTTATCAAATCGTTTCCACAACTTTAAAATGGATAACGAAGCAGAACGAATTCAATGGATGCGTTCTGTCGATGATAATTGTACTCCAGGATCTAAATTGTATGAACAACATTCTATATGGAATTATATCCAGCGTCATCATGAAGAATGGCCTGTATTTTTTAATTTTCTCTACAATCCGAGATTATCTCAAGAAGTAAATTATCTTTAACTTCGATAATAATGATTTTATATTTGTTATCATAATATAGGTTCTTCGACCCTGCACAAATCTAGCTATGATTGACATTTGGGAGTATTATTTAAACGAGGATTTGTCTTCAGGCTCAGTTTATGATCTCGATCATTTTTGTCCCAGCTACAGGAAAAGAAATACTCAACACTACGACCCTATTCTTAACGGGGCTTTCAATAATAGCCATGTGGTAAGATATTTTGTTTTGTATTTAACTTTAAATTTGGGTGAGATATAAAATAAAAATTTTCAAATAAAAATTGCACACTCCGTATTTTATTTTTGCTATAAATTATAAAATGAAGAAAATAAACGTCAAATAATTTATGTATGCTAATGAAAATCAAATTATCAGTGGTAAGTTCATATAAACCTTTTGAAAGAAGCATAAATCGAAATATTCCAAACAAAACGTTATTTCTATTTCTTTAATGACAGAAATCATTTGTATTAAATAATATTCATGTTTTTATAAAAATGTACTTCTTGTTTTATTTATAATTTTTGCATATATCAGGAAAGTGTTTATGCAATTCTGGGTTTAAGAGAGGGCTGTGAAGTGAGAAATTGGCAGAAAATATGGAACGAATCATGTGAAGAAAGTGAAAATGATTTTCTGAAACTAGAAGCAGTTTTCGCTAATTCGGACGATGAAGAATATGATGCAGATGCAACTTTAAAATCATATAATACTCCAACAAAAAGATCAAACAATATGACAAATAGCAATTTATTGTTGAATGTCAAGCATCATAAAGAGGAAATTAAAAAAATCAGACAAATAGCATATATTGATCATAAAAATACATCTCTTCTCAGACTGGAGAAACGACATCTTGAAAGTACACATGAAAAATCTGCTACTGGACCAAATACCACAGATATTAATTATCAGTTAATGAATTCGGTACGTATTATAAATTTAATCTATTAATAATTTTGCTATATTTTAAATTCAATATGATGAGTGGAGATCTTATGAATTTGTTCAGTACTAAATATTTCTTTATATATTTACAAATGAACATTAAAGATGATTGTTTCATATTTTTAATTTTTATTTTAATACTTTTATTTAAGTTCCTATTCAAAAATACTGCTTTAGTTCTAACGAATTGTATTTATTATGAGATACTCATTTCAAATCCCTCACTGCAGTTTTACTTTATTTTTTATTTTATTTTTGTTAATGATCCACAAATTTTCTTTAAAATTTAAGTAAGATTGACAATTCAATCTATAAGAAGAGTGGTATTTATAAAATTTATTAAATTATGATTGGCTTTATGAGTTGGAGTTTTGCAATGATTAGAAATGTGCGTTAATCCTGGTTGTACACATATTAATATTCCATGGAATTGAAATACTTAGGTGACAGAACGCAACTATTAAGTCAGGAAGTTTTTCGATATCTGCTGGATTTTTGAAAGGTTTCCTTAAACAGAGCATGTAAAACAATTTTAAGAATAAGCACGAATTAGTCAATAGATTTGTATGACTAAATTTGGATATAATTTATATTCATAGGGTTTAAAAAATATTTCATTTGTCACTTGGGTTTGAGTGATGTTTTATTTTACTAGGTAATTTTTAACATAATTCGCCTTGCTTTTCACAATTAATCATTTCATAAACTTCGTTACTTAATTTTTAGGTGTGAAAAAAATGTCAAAAATTAGTTTAGTTATTATGCTTTTGAACCATAAAGCATAATTTAATAATAAAATATCGAATATTATTTATCTTGTAAGATATGGTTTTTATAAGCAATTTCAAATAGATTTGATGATTTGTAAGTTTGTATCTAATAATTTAAATTAGTTTACTCGCTTCATATTAATAAAAATTATAAAATCTCTTTAATAACGAAGAATGCCAAATTATTAAAATTTCAAGAAATTTTGCAAAATATTTCTTTTCACGTCAGATTTACAAAGATTCTGCTTGTTTAACTTATTTTCAATAAATAAATCCACCTGCTTTTAATATTTAATAACTAAGCATTAATTCTGAAAATAGTATATTAATAATTAATTGTCTGTAATTCTCTACTACAGTCGAAAATTCTAATTATATCTACTGAAACAGCTTCTCTTTTATACATTTCTTGAATTTTTTTTATAGTAATTTTGAATTATTGGATAAAATCAAATAAAATATCATGTTTAAATAGGACCACAAGCTTCAAAGGCTACCAACACATCTTGAATTTCAAACGATTTGTGAAATATGTCGGAATAGAGCTCCTTTAACTGGCACTGTAATGTTGAAATGCACTGGATGTAATTTGGCTTGTCATGACAAATGTCTAAATGATTTTCCCCGTGAATGTCATATAAAGGCCGATCATTTATCCAAAGAATCTACCACAATGGATTTTTCTTCATCTCAGGATAATGACATTGAGAATTCCCCATTCACACCAGATTCCATTACTCCGACATCTGCCTTATCAAATCAGACATTACAATCTGCGGCTAATAATTTCAGTGAATTAACACATGACAAAATATCAGATTTAGAAAGACAAATGTAAGCATTAAATATGATCGATAATTTAATGTTTTTCATTAAACTAGCAAATCAGATGATCTCAATCAAGCATCAGAAACAACATTTTCTGGCGATCTCTATAAACTAAGCCAACATGCTCTTTTCCATAGTTGGCAAAAGAAGTATTTCACTTTAGATATTATCCGACATGAAGTAAGACAATTTGATTAAATTGTTTTATGTTTTTTATAACAATTTTAAAAAAATATTATAAATTTTTTTATCATTATAATTGTATTAATGGCAAATGGTGATAAACTTATCGATTTAAATACCACAGATATTGATTGATATAAAATTTATTTTATAACTGAAAAATTATTTATTATTAGATAAGTTTTTAAATCTTGTTCGTGTTTGATATATTATTATTACGAAAGTCACCACATTATTTTAATAGTTGTCGCTAATACAAATAAGCTATCTAATAATTGATCATTATATATAGCCATCGACCTTAAGGTTACAAACAAAATTTTAAATAAATAAACTATAGTCATTAATTTTAATTTTGTAAATTTCAGTCGACGCCATAATAGTTAAATATGGTAGTTATTATTTTAATTAATCAATTCGAATTCTATCCCAGATGTATCGTGGTTTACTAAGTATTTAGTTCATTTTCATTAGAGGTATGAAGTAGAAAACAAGTAATCATTTACTTTGACAATGTTAAACCAGTGATTCTACTACTATCTATAAACAAATGTTGCGTGTCGTCATCATATAATCGTGTTGTGGACATTTCGAAATATCGGATATGACGTTACAATTTCATTAAAAAATTATTAAAACAAAAAGTTTAAAGTACATCAATTATAATCAATAATTCAGGATTATATATGAGGAAACGTTTTCTTTTGCATAATGGAGAAATAAAATTAATTGTAATCTATTAACATCGTGGTTTCTAAGAATAAATCATTCATTAAAGGTTTTTATTTAATCGACTTGTAGAAATGATAGGTAATTTGACAGGAAAAAATATTGTCTCGTGTTTTTAAGGAATTTGATTGGTTACGTGCTTGAAATTTGTGATTTTAAAAACTTGCATGTTCTTCATGTAGAAAATTGTATTTATTTGTCAACTAAATTCAGAAATAGTGCTTGCATGTAAAATAGCTCATAATCAGGTGTTTTGCAGTCAAAGCTAATTAAGTACAATTATGAAAACGGTTCTAGTAATGCATTTAATAAAACAAGCTTAATAATAGACAATGTATAAATTTAAATCTGACAAAATATTAACAATTTTTTCCATAATATTATAAGAAATAATTCATTTATATTTTCTTTATTAATAATATTAAGAAATTCTTGGTTCATTTTAACATCACAACTGTTTCCAATAAAATATTAATCGAAATTCTTTCCGTAATTATTATTATTTTTATTGATTTTATGTTACATTATCAGTTAAATTCGAACTTTATTTTGCAATATGAAATATTTTTATTTTTTATTAGTTACGATATTCCGATTCGAAAGATTCCCGTTCGAACAGTAAAAATATACTTCTTCAAGATATCACTGGTGTTCGTATTTTAACAACTCTTCAAAACCATCAGAAACGCTTTCCAGAATCTGCATTTCTAGAGGTAATAATGATTTCTTATATTTTTAAAACATAAAAAAGAAGAAAAATATTCTCGAAACTAAAATGAAATTTAATATTGGCATTTATTAAAATACAACCTACATGAAACAAGATTTTCTTTAAAATATTAAAAAATCAATTCAATAATTGAAAAAATGCGATGCTTCTATTTGAGATAGTTTGGTATAAATCACATTGTCTATTTCATATCTATTAATGTTGATAATCTCAATACTAAAATTGACTGACTACTTATATAATCAAAATTATCATAAAATCAGATCCTAAATTTTACACCGGTAAGGCAATATTAAAAAATTTTAAACCGTTGTAGATATTTGTTATATTCGTTATAACAGATAACCATAATCTTATATAAACTTTATTTATAACTATATATTTTGATTTCCAGTGGTTTTGTTGATTTTTTGCTTGAGTTTATTTCTGAGTTTTATTTATTTTCCGGCATTTGAATTATAACGTTATAATTTTCAAATTGTAATCACAAGCAGGTAAATATTGGGTTTTTGTATTTTATTGTCTATTTTTCATTGTTTTTTATCATTTGGTTTCGAACAAAGTTGATTTTTAAAAGAATAGATTGTTACATATAATGAATGTGGGTGATCACGGGAAGCATTCCTTTCAAGTATTTGATAAATATTTTTAATATTAGAAAGATTGTCGTTATAAAATTTGTCAATAATTAAGTAAAATTTTGTAAAACCAAATTCACAAATTATCACAACATTATTTTCTTTATATATCTCTTATGAATAAAATAATAATAATAATTATTATTATCTAGATACATCATTAACTTGTTTGATATAAATAATATGCATAATTTTTCAAATCTTATATTACATTTCTTTCTAAATTAATTACAAATGTTAATCGCATTAATTTTTCATATTTTGTTTGAAATATTTATCTCCATTTTCGGGGCATTTACAAAATAGATTAAATACAAGAAGTCGATCTATAACAATTTCTAATCTAATATATTTATTTTTAATACCTTTATATATAATTTAGATTTGATTATCTTTTAATAATTCATGTATTAATATTAATATATTTTCAGTTACAAACAGAGGAACGAACTTATAAGTTGGCTAGTGAGAGTCCTTCAGTTATCAGTGAATGGATGGAAAAAATCCAGAACTCAATCCAGTGATGTACTTTTAAATACTACTGCATTGTTATGCCAGATTTTTCTATATGTGCATTGTAAATAACTTATTGATTTCCCTTATTAGAATTATTATTAAACTACTTTCAAAGATTTCTGATGCGTTTCGTTCTTGATAATTTTGAAGTGGATATTTATCATTTTGCCATGTTTATAATAATATCTTTTTCATTGTCCACTCGAATTTGGTCCAACCTAGAGAGCTTATTGATTGATATTTGTTGAAATTTTCTTTCAATGTTTTAGATATTATTTCATATACTTCCATTGATATTTCCACATTCATTAGTCCATATTATTATTATTATTATTCATTTTAACGATCTTTTCAGTTACTATAGTATGCTTTGTGATTGTTATGTATGTCGAATTGTTCTGAGTGCCACGAATATATTTGTTTCAATTTATTTTTTGACATGATTTTGATTTTCTTATTTTATTTAATACTTCTTTGCTATTTTAACGCTAAAAATGAGAAATTATTAGTTGATTTGTGTTTTTCGTGTTTGTTAATAATCGTGGCCTTTGAGTGAAAATGGAATGTGTATAGAATAAGATCTTTGAAATCGAAAATCTCAATGGATTTGGTACCAGTGTATAAATGATCATTCTTTGTAAATTTAAATTTATTAAAAACGGATTCAGTTGGTTTTGTGTGGGATGATTTTAATACTAAATTTGGTCCAATTTATTCCGATTGACGAATTTAATTTGAATGCTTTAGATTTTCGTTTTACATGTTGGCTGAATTTTGATATGATGTA
>JBBMOY010145566.1:0-12418 GCA_037951405.1 Platydemus manokwari | reverse complement strand
TTAAGTAGTTTTTAAAAAATTTTGATTTAAAGTTCAATATATAAAAATCGGACATTTCATATGGGACAACCTAATAGCTACTACTTTATAAAACACACATCAAAAACGAAATGAAAATACGACACCAAATTATGTGTTGAAATAAAATTAAATAAATAATTAATATAATTTAATTAAACTTAAAATTCTCACAATCACAAAAAATGGAGTTGGGGGAACTACGAAGAGGAAGCTCTTCATTTACTAAAACGAAGTTAACATCTTACGCATATTGTATGTATGTAAAATCATACAAACACCTTGTGTAGTAGGGAGATTTAAGCGATGCTTAAAACAGCCACAAGATTTTGTAATTAATTACTAGAGTCACAAGACCAACTTTAACTTCAACCAATTCATTTACGATTTATATATTTTGAGGAACACTGCCACATCGACGTTTTGGCATTAATGAGACAAATTAAAGTAATATTTTAACAAAACAAAAAAATGAACTACTGAAATTCATAGTTAAAGATAGAGGTATATAAATGATAAAAGATTGTATCATTATAATGTATTTTAGTAAAAATGTAGGAGCTTTTGACGAGTTTATTAATCAATTGACCCTTGAACTTTGATGTATGTTTCCATACGACTCTAACATGTTTACGTTGTATTTACAATATGATCAACTCTATAACAGATATAAAATTTAATGGAATTGGTGTCAAGTTTGATTATATTTTGAAAATATTAGTTTTCATGTGTAACAACTATATAATTTGATTGATTGTAATTTTTGAAGTTTTCAATAAGCGAGTTGGCGAATATTTGTCGATTTCAATTTTGTGTTATCACATTTTTGATTGATTTCAACGCTAATAATGTATGTACTGATTGTCATTGCTAATCAAAATTTCTAGTCGACTACCACTTAATTCAATATAATCATCGAAGGTAATAGGAATATCAGTGTACAAAACTGCTTTTTGCTACTTAATGTATGATTTTATATAATATTTTTATCATACAATTATCTTTATAAAATCTACTCGCGTATTTATTTCAAAATATAAATTATTTTTGTTGATGAGAGATTCTTTCGTTTATAGCTTGTACATGTGCCCGATTTTGATAACTTTCATTTGGTTGGATTAAACATAAATATGATCAAATAAAGTCTTCCAATTTTTGCAGATCCCACTCTCAGTTAAATTTAAAAATATTAGAAATTCTCATTATAAAATACAGATTCAATTTTAATATTTTGCTATATATAAACGTCTTTATAAACATTAATTAAAATGATTATTATGAAACTCTTGCCTAAATTCTAATATAAAATTGAAGAATCGTTCAATGCTAAACGTCCATTATAACACACCATTCAATTTTAATCGCCTAGCAATTCTCTCCACACTTTACCTGTTGGATAAGTGAAGTCCTCAATCGATTTTTCAATCAATTTCGTTCCGAATCCAGGAGTCTAATAAAAGTATCAATGGAAATGATTTTTGTTTACAGAAAATTAACCATAGGAACTTGATATCTGCCATTTTTAACAATTACTGGAGTTTCGTATTGCTCGTGAAGATGGTCTGCGAACTCAATCATTCTTAAATAAATATCGTGAATGCATTAAATAATAAGCTATGTTAACCGATGTTCCATTGTTCCCGTGATCATAATATAATCAATAAATGAATAATGTTGAACTGCTTCACAGAGACCAACGCCGCCAGCATGGGGACAAATAGGAACTGAATATGATCGATTTATTTTTTATTGATTGTGAGAATTTAAAAATCATAATTAGAAAATGTTTTATAAATTAAAATCAAAAGATATTCATTTGTTTAAATAATTGTATTTAAATAGATAATTTGAATATCGTGACATTTCAGTTGATTTCAATTGCTGGTTCTTTCATGAAAGTATCATCCTACATGGCAACCGCAATTTTGGATTCGATTCTGAAAAGATCCATGGCATAGGAGTATAGAGAAATAAATATAAAGAAAATAACGAAGATTTAGAGATAAGAAACAGAAATTTTCATTTAGATAAATATGTAAAGAATTCATCACAGAGATAATTAGGAATACATAGAATATCAAACATTTAAAAAGGGGATGTCAATTTAAATGGTTTTATATAAAAGATTTTAATTTGTTTAAATAATTGTTCCTAAATAAATAATTTCGATTTCATGGGTTTACAGTTGACTTCTAGTTTTACATAAAAATAACAGTTTACATTGATAATATTATTATTACTTTTTATTTTAATAATTAATTGAAATTTTTTATTATTGATTGCTATTTAAGTAAACTGGTTTTCAGATAAAGCTAAAACATCTTATGGTCAATAGTATTTGCTTCATAATTTGTTCTACTCATCAGTATCTGACATGATCTTGAATCAATATTAGAATCCATCATTGATTCCAACCCGCATCAATTTCAGTCAATTTCATTATTTGATTTTCGTTACTGGTTGTTATGAATTGATTGGTTTTATATCAGAATATTTCTCCTAACAACTGTAATTATCTACAGTGATATCATCATGGTGTGACCAATATAACTAGTTATATCAGTGATAAATTATTAATAAAATTTACCACCAGCTTCTGCAGCCATTAACAGAACAAGAATCACTTCATTTGGGCCACCCAACCGACAAGAATCAATCTGGCAAATATTCATACCACCAGATTGCAAAAATTGCTTAAACATAACTCTATTGTGACAATGTTCGCCTGTAGCGACTTTAATGTTGTATATTTTCAATGCTTCCGAAATAGCAGCATGGCCGAGAATGTCATCACAACTAGTTGGCTCTTCTATCCAAAATGGCTTATACTCAATAAGTTGCTTCATCCAGTTAATTGATTCTTGGACAGACCACTTTTGATTAGCATCAGTCATCTATAATTTTATTATTTATTAATAATTATAATAATCATTATTATTAAAATAAAATTCAATTATAAATTTATTAAACAAAATTTACCAATAATCCATTTGGTCCAATCATATCTCGAATCAATTTCATTCTATTTTTATCCGATTCTACATCGACTCCAACTTTTATTTTAAAATAATTGAACCCAGCATTCAATGCATTTTTACAATTCTAAATAATAATTTTATAATCAAATAAGTAATATAAATATATTTAATCCGATAATTATTAATTTTATAATCAATATTTTATAATATTAAAAATTATCATCTTAATTTTCAAGTGAGTATATTATTATTCTGCTTATTTATTAAGATTTTGTCGTACTGAGACCTAAATAATAATTTATTATTGTAGGAACAATTCTATAAAAGATTTTATTAAAATGATTCAATTTCACAGCAATAATTTATAGGAAATATAAATTTTTAATGATTAAATTAAACGATTATCAATCAAAATTGATTTATTAAAGTGACAATAATCATTCGATTAGAAACAAGTTCCACGAACTACTTTCCTCAAATCTATCAGAATAATCAACAATCCCTATGATATCACCATGGTTATTTCAAATATCTTCATGATCATTTAATCAATTTTTCGCTCGACTCATGACGTTAAATCACTCATTCAGCAGATGACTGCATGAACAGAATACGATACTGAGTATCACATATGTACACAATGGAAAATCAATAAATTTAAAGAGAAACAAGTGTATATAAATTATATAAAATCAATAATTGACATCGTGAGATCGAATTAACCCTCGCTATTAATTATATCGTTTAAAGCTCAAAGGTCAAAAATGAAATCATATTTATCTATTTTTCAATTTATTGAACTTAGTAACATTAACAGCTCACTTCTTTAACCGTATCGTCACTATAGCCCAAGCAACCAGCCGATGTAATATATGCTGGATAGCCTCTTTTAATAAGATCCAATTCTATCGTATCGTAAATGAACAATAAATTTCATTCCATTTACCTAATTCTTTCTTTTTATTTTCATTTCTCTTCAATATCTCCAATGCTCTTTCTTTAGATAGGAAATCTTCTCTAAGAAAATATGAAAACAAATTCTAAATAATTTTATTTTAAAAATCAAATTCTATTTTAAATCGTTGTTGATATTCAATTTATCATTAACAAGAAATAAAGGATTTTTCCATAAGCCTTGTGGACAGTTCATACAATGACGTATTCTCACAGGCGGATTCTTACTTGATTGTTGATTATTTCATACTCCATATTCCTGGGAACAAACATCAAATAATTTAACAATATTTAAGATCTAAAACCGTTGTAAATTTAGAGACACACACAAAATATATTATAATGATAATTTGTCATTATTATCTCTACTTGTAATACAGATTCTAACTTTATCTCTCTCTCTCACACACACATACATATATAATTTCTTTCCTTATCCTGTGCTTATTTATTGGCATTAATAAGAAATTAGCTATGAATTAAAATTAATTTAATAATTAATACAATAAAGAAAAATAATTTCAATTTTGTAATGAATAAATTCGTAGAGATAAAAGAAAACTTACACATAAGTAAAGTCCAGCATCGATATCAGTTGTTCAGGGGTCTATAGCTAAATTAAAACCTGGGAAATTCATAAGAAATATGCATTACCATGTCAACGATAAGCTTCCAAAGAGGCTAAACAAAATCAAGTGTTAAATAAAATTTTGAAAATATCAATAATTGATGATGCTATTTTGTAACCATGACGTCAGATATAACGATTCCTAATTTCTGTTATTCAAATTCTACAATGTGGTTGACATATTTGTAACCACTTCGATACTAATTTATTGCAGCGACCTACTTTCAACCAATCAGAGAATGAGAGTACTACTTAAGTCAATAATAAAATATTTTAGAATCTTCAAATAAAATTATAATGTACATGGATTTTTTGGAAATTTTAATGATAATTTTTATAAAAGAATAAATTCATATTATAAAAGATCAGTAAAAACTATCAGTTTTATATGTATTTTCAAGATGTAGCAGTTCTCATTATTGACTTCAATGATTTATTTTTGTTGAGGGGGTCGAACAAAAATTTTCTATAATATGGTTTAAGTAGACTTCAAAATCTTTGTAAAAGCCGAAATAATAAACGGAGCAAATAGCTCACAATTTTACAAAATATCTTAACTCTTGTTAATAATAATTTAATTTATTATTAATTAGATAAACAATAAATTTTATTAATAATTATTTTAATTAATTTTTATTTTTCAATTAAAATAATCATTAAATTAATCAGCGTTCAACAATAATCAAACAGAAGTTTTTACTTTATTTTCTACTCGACACCAAAGATCCCAAATGGAATTAATTATAGCTGCAACAGCCAGATGGATAACCCCTTTCTCTGGACCCAACTAATAGTGAGTGTTGATTAGGAAATTATCCTGAACTCATATTTACCCATCGCAACTGACTTTCATTCACCATTGAATGCCAAAACTGTCCGAAATTGCTAACAATTTCTTTCAGGCTTTTATTAACAATCATAAATTCTAAGGCTTTCATGCAACTCAAGACTAAATTAAAAACGAAACAATAATTAATCTGGAGATAAGATATAAGATTCAATTCAAAAACTATAGCACAGAATACATTAAATAATAACCATTCTAATTGAAAATCAACAACTTGAATACAATGTTAATTAATAATAATAATAATAAACAGAAAATAATATCAATGAAAATGATCACACCAACTAAAACTAATCAATACAAATTTGCTATTGAAAATAAGATTGAATGAAATCTCTATGTGTTCAAATCCACCATATGCGCGAATTATTGAAATCGTGTATTCCACATATTATTCATTACAAATGAATAGAGAGGATTATCAAACCTGCACTCAATTGGACAATCCTTACAACCTGGTTATTCAATTTATTAATAACACTTTGTTTGTCCTTGATTACATTATCATATATAAAATTACAAATATTATTTTAAAATTAAATATAAAAATAACTTATATCAGCTCTTATTTTTACAAAACAGGATTTATCACACAACTTAAAGAAAACTATTATTATTAATAAATGAATAAAGTGCATTTGTATTCAAGTATTTTTCTCTGTAAAATGATGGATTTATGGGCACAAGGATGTCGTTAATATTATTTTAATGGACTAGCGGGTTAACATTTTATATCTTATCTCTATTTAACTTGTATATTATTATTCGTTTATGTGAAGATATTATTGGAATCTGCTTTAAAAACAAACAAATGAACTTTGAAAAATCTGTCAGCATAATCGAACTGGGTTTACAACTTATTGAACATCTTTTTATGTTTTCTTGTTGATTCAGTTTCAGAAATATTGACTTCGTTATTTATAAACTTATTTCTATTTTTGATTAGTTAAATATGAATATAATGAATAATTTTAAAAATTCAATGAATGAATTAACTGATGAATAAATAATCTGATTGAAAAAATTAAACTAATAAAAGCTTAATTAATCATATTAAATTATAGTTTTATGAAACTATTAAATAATTTTAGTCCTTACCAACTTCATTTCCTCGTCCAATTGTAAATGAGAATCCATAACCACAAATGTCTTGATTCGTGTGTAAAATTATATATGCTGCACTGTAAGAAGGATCAGTATGCTGAATAAATTATTAAATGCAAAATATGTAAAACCAATTTGATTTTACCATTGCATCAGAACCATGCTGTTCAAGATATGTTGGGTATCGAATATCATGAAGACTAAACGATTTTAAAATTATATTATCCATCAGATAGAAAAATGTAAACGAGTCGCATATCAATATACAACAATGTCCAAAGGTCAATTGATGAATGAACTCATCAACATGTGTGTATTAGTTAAGAATTCATCATAAAATGTATCAATACTTCAGTAATTAATTTATATCTGTCTATATTTTCGAATTTCTATGGTTTATATTATTTAAACAAATTGGAAAAAATTACAATAGTTTAAATTACAATAACGCAATAGATTGATAGTTGGTTCGAATTGTTAAAGGCTGGGAAAAAGTAAAGTCAAATGTACTTCCGGAATTCTTAGTATCACTGTTTATAATGTAAAGGGGATTGTTAATTTTTTAATAACATTTGATGTTCTCCGAATAAATTCCACCGGTTAGACTATTCTTAATGTATAGATCCATCTTTAATCTCTAGGATTAGATATCGGAAGTATCGTTAAAATTAATATTCAGATCCTACAAATCAAGGAATCTATGCACCTATCTTAAACAGTTATCATGCCTGTAAATAATGTAAATAAATGTACATAAGGAATTTCTATTTGATATATCAACAACATCTTCTCTGAAGGTATTCATGTTCGATGATGCGTACATCTAAACCTAGCAAGTTACGCCTAGAAAGATGTATAAAGTGCCAAGAGTGGTTTCCAATATGGTATCCTGTGATATTGATAGGTTTATGATATTGTAGGTTTATGATGATCTCTTCACAACTGCTTTTCTAAAAAACAGTGATAAATTAAGAAAAATTGAGTGGTGGATTGTTTAATATCGTTTCTAAATCATCAACCGATATCTCCAAAAACGCAATGTTTATTTTCATAAGTAATTACTTAAACTGATTAATAATACCCAGCTTCTGTTACTCGCAGCTGGTTTAAAAATATGATTATTTTACATACAGCCATTGTTCTATAAAGCATTATGTTCAATATATAATTAACATGTGTCCCCACTTTGTGTCCAGGCCTCAAAATCTCACTACTGTATAGCAGCAAATGTGTTGGAGTTTTGGGAAATTTAGCTGCTGAAAAATCCAATGTGATAATAATCTGGAGATATTGACTACATTTGTATTTTTTGCATGTTAATTTTATCTTTACCTTGGTATAATGTATAAAAATCACCCTTGTATCTATGTATAGAAGTATCCATTTTTATTCTGATAATACCTTTTAATTCTAGAAAATGTCTTTATGGTTATTTATACAAAAGAATAAAATAATAATAAAGTAAAAAAAATAAAATAATAATTTTTATTTGAATAACTTTTTAAGAGACCAAACCAATTTAAAATGAATTCGTAGCAACTAATAAATTACCGGCATTAAATGTCAAAAATCACACTTATTGAATATAAATTATGACAGTTATAAAATTCTCCATAAATAGAAATAATAAATCGCTTTTATATTCTGGCTGGGAAATAAATATTGTTGGGATTGCATGGAACAGCTCGTCCTATACTCGGATAGTGAAAGTGAGGACAAGCAGGAAAAGGTCCCGTATACAATTAAATCATATAGTGAGTGGAGGGCACAACAACAACAGCCACAGACGGTGACAAATAAACCCCCAGGTAAACCTCCCAAAGAGTCATACAAAAACTCACAACTATCAGATGAGTTTAAAAGACCAAAAATACCCCCAATATTGAAACGACCTGGAACACCAGTAGTTAGATCCGCGACCGCGTCTATAGTAACGGGGAGTGCCCAAAACTGGAGCGTGGATTTGGATGCCTAGTGTCAGTGAGAATTTCCATCTGTGATGATGAGGACAAAATCCCGATCAATCCAAATCCCAGTCAATCCAATATCAGTCCAATAATGACATTAATTTAATCTGACTGGATCTGAACAATTATCTTTATTTTTGGACTTGATATCTGACTATTTTGATTTGTAAATAATTATCTTTATTTCTTTGCCTGACTTAATATTTGATTTCGATTTGTAAATGAATTACTTTGATTTGTAAATGAATTATTTTGAAAACTAATTTAATATTAATTAGTAGACAATGTTCTGGATATACAAGCTCATTTTTAGAGGATACTTCAATAATATTTTTGAATGAAATAATTATTTTTTGTTATTAAACAAAACTTTTCACGAGATAATATCGTAATAAAACAACTTTGTTTATTATGAAATACAATCACAATATAGATTTGACCTTTAATCTTATAATAATTCCGAGATCTTTAAATGGTTTCAATTTTTAAGATTTAATTCAAATTTTTATGAAATTATATTAATTTATTAATTTTGTTGAATATAACATTTGGTGTCATGACTTTTCAGTTCGTTTCCGATGCATGTTTTATAAAATAATAACATGTTACAATAATCATCAACAGAATTTTTATTTATAATAATAGCTCTATAATCATTGTTACTGTTAAAAGTAATAAAAATAATCAAGTTCAGACCTGTTAGAATCTAATTTTCTCCTTACCTTATCTTGTTCACACAGAGATAAATCTATATTTTATATTTTTATCACAAATAATACTACACCAGACACAAGCAAACAATTCATTGCTCATAAATTAATAAACCATGCCGTAATTTGAAAAATACAAGCTCAGAAACAATTTCTGCCTTGATACAATTTATCTTAAAGTGTTAAGTTTTACAAAATTATGGTTCCAAGAAAAACAATAATTACTTTAAATATATAAATATATCGTAGAACTGTAGTTAGGAATAAAAATAAAAGTCAACCGCGTTTTAGAAAAAATTCAGTAAAAATACGTAATGACTAAATTTTCAATTTGGTATTATATTTCCATTATTTCGATGCATCCTTTATCTCATTTCAATATCGTGAGATTTTTACTATTATTATTGTCAATTTGGTTACTAAAAATGGTTGAATTTTTTGAGAATTATTTTTTATCATGATTCATTCGTATATTTAGGAGGTAAAATTTCGCAGCAAGAATATGATAATAATAATAATGATAATAATAATATTATTAATAATAATAATAATAAAGATGTCGAAGCAATGAGAATTATAAACAAACGAATTCGAGTAAGATATAAATTTATTATCATAATTTATTATGATATAATATTTTAATTGTACTCAATAATTAAAAACTCATTCCTCGAAAATCTCAAATAATTCTTCCTTGAAAACAAAAAAACCCGATAAAATCATATATTGTAGGTATTATTTGAAATGTGTGGAGAAATCTAGCCATTGATATTTATACGTCGCCACAAGTCATTTTCAGAATAGCTCTCCTGATAATAGTCAGCGAACAATCTTTATTCGGGTATTACAGAGGAATTGCTGGTAGTTTTTTGGCAGCTTCCTGAGACTTATATTTCTAATAATTAATACCAATAAAGATTTTCACCTCCAGCTATATTTTCAAGATAATTAAAATATTATTTACGTTGATATTACAAATACGAAAATAAAGACGGATTGTGATTCATTGACTATTTTTTCGAAGGGCAAATATTTAATTCGATTCCTTTCTCGATGGAATGGAAAATAATGGAGATTTTTTATTATTTTCTTGTTTAATATTTGCTCAATTGAAATATTTATTAAATCAAATTTTGATAACATTTAATAAACGTTCAATGAAAATGTGGTTAGCTTGTTAGTTTTCAATTTAATTTTAGATTTTATCTCATATTTCCTATGGGGCAACGTAAGCTATTTTTATGGCATTGTAGATGAGATAATATCTGTTCATTATAATACCAGGGCTTTGATTTTATAATATAAATCATTTATCATCAAATAATCGTTATGTAACAAGGAAATCTTTTTCATTTTATAAATATTTACTTTATTGTATTGTTTATTTGAAGTGAAAAAATGAAATTTCTTCAAATTTAATATGAACACTTCAATTTTATATACTGATTTTTCCAAAATTTTAATCCAGTTTTTGGTCATGGCATCGTTAACATAGTGAATTCAACTATAATATTACATGGTTTGCTTTATGGAATACATAAATGAAGTGATTATGGATTAACGGATTACCACTGAAGCCCGTAGCAACAATGTTGATGATCAAAAACGTAATCAAATGATCATATAAAGCAAATATAACTGAAAGCATTGGAAAAAACATTTCATCTTGATGTTATTGTTGTTCTGATAAATCATATTGTCTCGAATAATTCTTTTTCAAAAACCTTTTAAGTTATTCTTTAATTTATTAATGAGTTTTAACTGACATAGTTTTTAATTGACATACAAATGATGAAGAAATGTTTTGGTGACAAACGTTAGTAAATTTTTGTGCTTAAAAATAAGTAATAATGAAAAATGACATAGTAAGGTATAATAATATAATACAAATTTTTATACATAATAAAATAATATCGAAACTAAATAATGTACAGAAATAACATTTAAATGTGCGCTTGGTCTTTTGATTTTTAATTAGATGATATTAAAAAAAATCGGCTTAAATTAAGAAAAAGGATCTTTTGATCTACTTTCTCGTCTTAAGTATTTAACTAAGAATTTCAAAATGTTTTCAAAGAATTTGATTAATTAAACTATATAGAATTTTGCAATAGGCGCAATAAATTAAAAAATTTATTATGGATACCTTTCTTAATTGATTTTTCAATTCATTAATTATTTCATGAAGGATAATAATATAATAAACATGGGTTCGTGTACTTAAAGCCACGATTAATAATATAATAAAATGGTTTTTGATCTCACATCTACCTTTGTTAAAGAGATAAGCTGATAAATTTATGAGACTGGACCATGAACACATTACCCCATTAACAGCTAAGATTTAAATGAAGTTATACAACATAATATCAAACACTAGAGAATATGATAAAAAAGCTCTTCAGTGAACCTTCGCACATAAAATTGGTTATAATTTTTTTAGTAAAATTGCAATTCAAAGATCGTCTTTACAATTTCATAAATTTCTTACAGATTTGTCAAGAAAACTAATATTTGCCTTTTCATCCATCTTTCGAATTCTCGAAAGTAGAATTTAATATTAATATTTGATTTTCTTAAATGGATCTTTAAAATTAATCGATATTATTAATATTAATGTCATTTGAATTGGCAGCTTCTTGCAACAATAAATATCCTGCTTCAGAACGAATAGAGATTATTCAGCATTGACCGGAAAATTGGACTTCAATCAAAGAAAAAATCATAATGAATATTTTATAAATTAACAATTACTGATTAATAATAATCGCCATGGCGAAATTGATCAAATGTTATTATGATATAGGAATGTATTAACTATATGACGAATTATGATGCTTAAAGGTGAACAGGCATTATTAAGAAATAAATCATGGGCCAGGAAAAATGTAAAATAAAACGATTGAATGATTCCAGAATAAATCAAACAATGAGATAAATGTTTATCATGTCGTATTTAGATTAAATATATTTTATTTGTTTGTATAATTATTATTACTACAATTAATTATTATGACTATTTTTTATATTTGTATAATAATGAAAATTTAATTAATTAACTATTTTAGATAAACCATTTGAACCAATAAAACTATTTGAGTTCAGAATCAAAAAATTCTAACTTTGTTTTACTTGACATTATTATTATTGTTCTTATTATTATTACCATTATTATTATTATTATTACTATTATTATTATTATAACCATTATT
>JBBMOY010144455.1:0-12421 GCA_037951405.1 Platydemus manokwari | reverse complement strand
ATCTCCGAGCCTCGTAGCAAAACAGGAGTTGATACAATCATTCCCATTGATTCTCGAGCCTCTGGCAAAACAGAGATCATTGGGCAAGATCGAGCAAGTCATATTGTTGCCTCTTCCGATGATCAATGATGTCCCTCAAATACACTATCTCATCGGATATTTGAACAATTTGCTACCATTTTTCAATCCGCTTATTCTGTCCAAAAATTGATATATGGTAGCCAATAATTGCTCAAAATATCAATTTATGATATTTTTCAATCATTATGTGATTACGTGATCACATATTAATCTGGTGATATTTTTTGCCTTTTTGGAGCTAATTTCTTTGAAATTTTTTCCAATTTAGCTAATTAATCCCTCAGTATTGTTGAACCTTAATGACGACTGACTACTGAGAACCCTCTGGTGCCAGATGTTGTGATTACACAATCAATTATCAATTCGGTGATGTTTTTTGTTAAATTGATGAAAATTTCTTGAGATTTTTCTTGAAAATTTAGCAAATGATGGAGAATTGAACAACGGACTTATTCCGGGAACAAGTAAAGAAGATTGGAACTTTGAGGACTAAATTGCTGATGATCAAGTGGGAAAAACTGTGTTCGAGCTCTCGAGCAAAACAGACCACAGTTATCAGAATTCCCGAAGAATCCGACATTATCATTTTCGAGCCTTTGGCAAAACAGAACTTGATAATTGTTTGGATCGCCATTGCCTTCGAGCTTTCGAGCAAAACAGAAGGTGATGGTTCAAATATTCGTGGACTTAATCCGATTCGATGTCTGAATACGAATTCTGATGATCAGTTCAGCCAATCCAAAAGAATTTCCAATCAAAAGCCCGCTTCAATGATCGAGATCAGTCTGCGTCAATACCTTGTCCGATGATCTCTGGGATTGACTCTTACTCGAGCCAAAGGCAAAATAGAGTAGAGTTGGAAGAATTCCCGAAGAATCTGGCAATATCAGTTTCGAGCCTCTGGCAAAACAGAGATTGGTATTTGCTCAGATCGTCACTGCCTTCGCGCTCTCGAGCAAAACAGAAGGTGGTGATTCAATGCCGATGAACCTTACTATTCGACGGTGATGAATCTTCCGGGCTTCAATCCAATCCAATCCAACTTCTAAGAAGCGGGTCGACTAGCTTGTTCTTGCAACGTTTTGTGATACCTTTTTTTCCTTCTATGAGGTAGTCTGAGATCAGTGCCCTTCTTGATTTCCAGGTTCATACCTTTTGACTGGACCAACCTGATTCTCTTTAAGGGTACTGCCTTGTGGTCACGCAACCTTCAATCTCTTGGCTAGTCGACCTCCTGATTTATTTGTATTTTTAATAAATAAAGGTTTGTTTTTTTTTCTGGGTATACCGTATCTCGTTCGTCCTCCGAAGTCAAGCAGAGTAGGGCCGTGTTAGTACTTACGTGGGTGACTAGTTGGGAATACGCGGTGTCGAAGACTTTTTACAAAAATTCATGAGAAATGAATACATTTTCTAAACAAAATTACTTAATTTCATTCATTTAGGGTCGCCATACAAGGTGAAATCTATGTGAAATGATACAATCATTTTACGAATGTTAACCCATAGGGTTATAAACGTCCATCAAACATGTAAGGATACAGTTCCGGTTCTAAAAATGGTTTAGTAAATTTAGCGATACCATCTTTCATACAAATTTTAGAATAATGATTTTCATAAGCCTCCTATTTAAGTGATTTTTAAAAGCAATAATCTTGTATAGTTACACCATTCTTTTATTGGATTTACAATACTTCATATCCACTTTTAGATATTACTTTTAAATATTTTTTTGTTTTTCTAGTCTAACTTAATTGTTTTTTAACATCTGAACCCCAGGCACCAACATTAGTAGTATTGACATTATTCAGTTTAGTAAATATATAACGTGCCTTTGACTTCTGGGAGTAATTGATTAGAAACATCGATATATCCCATTTATCATATAATTTTACTAAAATATTCCAAATTTTCTAACGACATTTTTTATTAACAAAAGTATCGTGGTGTAATTCATATTATTACAACTACGAAAAAAGTTCACATCGAGTATATATTCGAGACAATTTAACCTGCCAAAATTTTTTTGTAGGTATGTTGTCAGAGACTATTAGCTACATTTTACGAGTTCAATGTGGTGAACTTTGTTTTTGTTTACTTTCTTCATGTTATTGAATGTATGGTATCGCGTCGGATACTGGTATTGCCTATCAGTGTCGTAAATCTTCAAGCTAAAGAAAAAATAAATTTATTTAATTAATAAAAATAAGTAATTATAAGAAAAATGAGAAAAATGAAAAGAAACCGGGGAAGTTTTAAAAAGTAAGAAAGAGGGTAATAATAAAGTACATGCTGTGCCGAGCTGATCTATATCTTTGAAAAAGATAATTTTATTAATATATTGATTAAGTTTGTTAACACTCAAAATTAATCAAGTCTAATTTTTCTAACAAACTCATAACTATTCAACAAAATCACAACAAATATTTCTTTTTACAAAATTTTATATTTTTTATTCAAGTTTATTCACAAATTCACAAACCCAAAATAAACAGCTAAATATTTACATACGAAAACAATGCCTCTTCACTTTTTTCATATATTGGAACAAAATCTCCTTATGGCCATATAAAAATTTGAAAAACTTGCACGATAATGTAATGTGTAATTTTGATAAACTCTATTACAAACATTATTGATTATTATTTAATTGATTTTAGCATTGCGAGGAAGCTAAATACTAAATGACTCTTATCCTAGTTTGCGTAATCCATTGTAAAATTTGTTTATCAATAAATTTATCAATCAGTTATTCAATTTTTGCTTGGAGTTGGATAAATGCCACATATTTTAAATATCCAGAATAATATAATCAATAAAAACTTTTTCGATGGAAACCGATTGCTTTTTTTACTATTGGAACCGTTTTTATTTTTCAAAAATTATTTTTTAATTTATATTTTATTAAAATATCAGCTTTACAGAATTCACATTTGATAATAATTAATGTTAAAAATTTTGTAATAATTTGTTAATAATAAATTAATTCATATTGCGATCCAATACTAGAGTTTTCAAACTTTCAAAGTTATTCACTATATTGTAACCAAAACAACAATTCCCTAACGGATGGCTTAATAGCAAAAATTAAATTAACCTAACATCATTTTCTCATACACGCCAAAAAGATAACAATCTTATAAAAAACCGCAAATAATTTTGACCGCCTGTTGTTCGTCTTCTAAACCACATTGCGTATTCCTAAAAAAAGTCAAACAGCAATCGTCCATTGTTGAAATTGTATGATAACGTTTCACAAATTAGTTGATTTAGTTAATAACTTTACAAAAATATAACAAGTAGTAAGAATAAATAAAAATGAAATAACATATGAAACTAGCTGTTGAGAATTGCGAAAATGATCTTGTTCATAACAATCAAGAATGTTAACGAAACCCAAATGAGAGTTATTTCTTCTACATTACATAATATTTGATACCTTTTTATCAATGCGTTTATTTTCAATTCCTATTTCCATTTTTGTCTGCTCACAACCTGCCTTCATGTGCTTCCATTCTTCAGTATTTGTATTATAATATCACTTTTATTTTATGAAAGCTGACTCGTATAATCGAGAATGAGTCAAACAAATGAAATAACAGATATAACATGTTTGAAAGTTTTTGATACATTTCCCTCAAGAAATTTTAGAAAATGGTCTTATTATAAATAGATGGTTAAAGTTAAAAATCAATCTCATAATATGGAATGATACGGAACGATAACACAGAAATCTATAACGGAAATCTAAATCACATTTAAATATAAAATAAGCATTAAACGATTGAAATGAATTAAAACAAAAATAATAAATAAATATTAATTTTAAAATTTAAAATAAAAACCCGAAATGAAATGACAAAATAAGTGAATGAAGCATATCCTTGATCGAAAGATAAATTGTACTAGTTAAATAACCAAATGGTGTTTCTGAACTGAATGTCAGAAAAAGTATTGGAAAGAGATCCTGTTCTGATATCAATTATTATTAACGTTTTAATGATTACAATGGTGTTGTATCTCATTTAACTGTGTATATCATTAAGTATAATTTAACATTTTTGAACCAATCAGATTGATCTATAAAATTATCCTTTAATTTATTTGAGGTTCAAAGAAATATTTGAGATTTAACCTCAAATATTATTAATCACAAACATACATCATTTACATACCACTGGCTGCTATCAAAATATGAAATTTTTAATGATAATAATAAATATCGTAAGTCATTTACCTGGTGTTGGTATGTGGAGGTGAATTCTTGCTTCATGTCCTTTCTCTCAAAGACTCTACCCTGATCAGTGAGTATTGATTTTGGAGCACCATACCTAAAGATCCATGATACCCAAAGATCTATGATAGACGTGGAAATACTGATATCATCTTGTCAAATAAGTTGCACGAAGATTACTATCTTACTTATTATCTATCTAAAATAACTAACAGGTGCTTTGTTTTAGTAATAAATTACCCAAAGTGCGCAGTATCAACACCAATCTGATCAACCAATTTCTTACTACCGATATAGCACAACTCTTCATGTGGTATCTCGTTAGTTTTTACGAATAAATGTTTGGCACAAGAATTTACTTCTTTTCGATTCGCTCCGAAACTAGCGTCAGTATCTAAAATCATCTCTTTGTTTTGATTCGGAAAGGCCACAATCGGTGCATAATTGTTCCTTTCACAGTCTGTAGTGCACTCCAATTTCTTGTCACTTCCGGTCATCATCGTATATAACAAATCTGTAATCAATGCCTAGTTAATAATAAATCGTCTTAACTGTGTAATGAAACCTATTTTTATTGCTTCCTTAATCTTCTTTACTTTGTCATTATTGCTTCTTATACCTTCTGCACTAACTGTATGATCCAGACATGCAATTTCCTTGTGCCAAAAGCACATTTATCTGGATTGATTTTCAAACCTAATGATTTAATCAACCTGGAAACCTTGTTGAGTTTCTCCTTGTGTTTGTCTAGTGTTCTTCCATAAACAACAAGAATGCCTTTCTAAATTGAATCCTTGAATATTGTATTTAGTAGAGTCTGAAAAGTTGCTGGTGGGAACATAGTCTAAATGATAGTCTGTTAAAACGGAACTGCCCAGTTCTAGTGCTGAATGTCGTTTTAAACTTGGAATCTTCCTCAAGTTTGACTTGATAATATGCTTGGTTTAAATTTATACTTAAGAAAACTATCCTCCCATATACCGAGTTCAATAACATTTTGATATCAGGTACCGGAGAAGAAACTACTGTTCGTTTAATTTTTAGAGGTCGAAACACATCCTAGTCTATTGTTTTATTTTGAAAATATGACCGAAGGAGAGTTACAGGAGTTTTTCAAGACGTTATGGCATTAATTTTTCTATCAATTCTGGAATTTTGATTTCTGAATTAATTGGCTGCCTTCTGGTTTCGCTTTTGTTCAAATTTTGTACTTAACCAGATAAGTTAGTCCCAAATCGATCCGAGATGCTATAAAAGTTGAACCATTTTATTGTACACACCTATTTAATGAAATATAATTCAGTGCAATTTCGAATCTATCTTGGTCCCTGTATTTTTTCCCACGTCCTTGGCATCAATTGATTTTATCCGTGCAAGGAAAATCCCACAAGTCTTCATCATATCATTTCATCCAAAAGAACCTGCTGTAATTTCTTTAACTGATATGTATGTTACACTCAATTTTACTCCATTGTCAACCATCTGCTTTCTCATATATCCGTGAGTACATTTTCTAAAATCTATCTATTTAATACTATAATTTCAACAATTATTATTGATCATTATCCATTTTTTTCTTTCATTTTATTATTAGTTTAAAGATAAATGTCTAAAAATGAAATATATAAAACATTCAAAATATTCATTGTATTTGGTCTCATTTCAATCTTAGATAAAGTCCGGACCAATAAAATTTACTTACGTTTCAAAAAAATCTAACTAACCCAATGAAGCATAAGTAAATGTGAATGCTTAAGTAATTTTTTCAACATCCCATTTTAATTGGCCAGTAAAAAATTGAAATTCAATCGAATATATCATAACTATAGTTACGTCATTTCATTTCATTTCCCAATTTAATTTATCTCCATTCGCAATGCATCATTTGTTGCTAAATATTGAAATGTATTTTATTAATTTATTCTATCTGGTATCTCATATCAATGCTGCTAATGGTAACATATTTTACTTTTATATTTATCAATAAACTCTTCTTAGTTACTCTGCTTTCAAGAGATAAACCGACATCTGCTGCTAATATTTTCAATGACAGCATATATTATTCGCATAAGAAAGCTGTTGATGGAATTTATGGCAATGGTGAATACATTCAATGATCGATAGTTTTATTCATTTTTTAGACTCGTGTTATCAAAGCTATGGTGAGAATAAGACTAAATATTGGGGTGTGATTCTCGATCATGTTTCTGTCATTACAATGATTCGAATTTATATTAGACTTGACAAGCTAAGTTGGCTTTTTGTTATTCTGTAAATCTCACATTTCATTAAATTCAAGAATACCCTCCCAGGCAGCTTTGGATTATAGGCAGTTATGATGACATTTCAAATAAAAGTGCGAAGCGGTACGGATATACATACTATAGTTCAGTAAAGAAAGCCACCAAGACTGATATCATATTTAATAGATTTGTATTGATTATTTTCTGTTTTTCCTATAAATGATATTCTGTAGGTTGCAAGATCAGTGATTATTTCGAAATATTTTCATTTAGAAGCAATGAATATGTGTGAGGTGGAAGTATTTGGCTATGAATTTATCAAATCTAATTCAATGATTTGTATATTGATTAATGTAAATGTGATTATTGATTACATTATTATAGATCGCTTGATTGAACCCTATAAGCCTTATGGAACTCCGAAACATTTTATGAAAATGCAAGTTCTATCAAATATGGAATGTGGAATACTGTGCATGAGGACGACAAGATGCGTTTCTTTTTCTGTTAAAAATGGCAAACAATGTGCTCTTTATGATTACACAGCTGGAGATTACATAGTTTAGAGCAAGGATTAGTACTAATAGTGATCTGTTCACATCTTGCGTCATCAGTAAATGTTGTGATTTATTTATTTCTCATTATTATTTGGGCGGTTTACTTGTTATTTTATTGACAACGTTTATTGATTTGATCATATCTTGAGTCATTTATTAGTGTTGTGATAAACATCTTTATTTCTTATTGATATTTTACTTAATTTATCATTATCATATCATCATGTTGCTTTATTTTATTTTTTTTATTCTATCCTATTATATTTAAAATACATTTTGTTGTTTTAATATAATATTGCGCATCTCTTGGTTATCATAAAAAATTATCTTAAAAATTTTCATTATTATAAAATCAATTTTTATTATTCTTAAATTTGTTTTCCTTTCAAAATTTTGAAATAAGCACACAGGGAAATCATTATTATTATTATCATGTTTGAAATAGATTTGTGAAAAAATTTTATTTCAAAATTTTATTCATATTTAATTAGATTAGCTTTTCAAGTCAAAGTTGTGATATTTTTGAAAACCTAGCAAAAACTAGAATAAACTTTACATTTCAAATGAATTGAAAGGATTTATAATCGGAAGTTTAAAAAATATTTATATTTTAATTATATTTGTTAAATATAATTTTTAGTGTTTTATAAAGATAAAATTCCCGTTCATTCAAACATTCTTAAGAATGGAAATGTGAGAATTTGACATCGGAATAATCTCAATAATTTGTAAAATAATAATTGATTAAAATAATAATTGGTACCAAAATTAATTTAATAACTGGGGCACTTTTGAGAATAATGATTAATGATACAGAATGCCCACTTATGAGAATAATAATAAATCAGCATAAGAATAATATCAAATCGATATTGAGCGATACGGAAAGGCCACTTATTGAAAAATAACTTGTGGTAATAATAATAATAAGTGGAGAATAATAAAATGATAATAAATTGATATCATTATTGATATAATAAAAATAAATAAATAATAATAATAATAATAATAATAATAATAATAGATATTGAACACATAGTTATGGAAACCCCATACTGACATATCAACCAGCCCGAGTGCTGAATAAATCTTGGAAAATAACCCATAATTAGTCAAGAAAAACAATCAACCAATTAGGAAAACACACAACGCAGTTATGAACAAAACCAAATAAACACAGAAACAATATAAACGCACAAATCGGTTATTAATTGTGCGTCAACTTTCGTATTCTATAATCATGTTTCAACAGATAATTCGATAATTATTATTCTTAATATTATAATTTTTTACCAATCGCTGCTGGTAATTAATTGAAAGCTGTTAAATCATCAGCTGTTAAATTCGATATCGAATTTGTAGGAGTCTAAAATAAATATTTTTCTTAAGTTTTATTCGGAGCAAAGAGCAACTAGATCCTTTACCGATTTTATATTTTTTCAGGACACGACACTTCAACTTTTAATTATTTATCGCAGTTGAATAGCCCACCAAATAAACGTAGTTAATAAAAGGAAATAACAAAATTACTTGATAAAAAAGGATTAAAGGAATTTGCGCTGAAATAATCTAAATGTGAAAATAAATAAATATAACTAAAACAGAATAATTGTTATTAAAATAAAATTATTTTACTTAAAAATAAATAGTTAAACAAAATAATATTAAGAATAAATAATAAAATTATTAAATAATTCAGTTTGTTTGACTGAATCGTTTAATTAAAAATAGAAACCAATTTCCGACTTCGGAAATTGTCGTGAATTTAGTATATTGTCAGGACCAAAGTGCCAATTAGTGAAGATAAAAAGAAACGGACTTTGGCCTGACTGTAAGATAGTCAATCAGCGAAATTGTTTAGACCGATTTTAGAACTAAACAACATCAATTTCTGGAATTGGTGATTAAACAGCATGAGGTGGTGGGTACTTAGTTCTCTACAGTGCTGCACTAAAAAGTAAGGGCACTCAGTTGCTGACTGCATAAATTTCACTAGAAGTTCGCACATAGTTTACCGTTAGGATTGTACTAACAGAATAAACAGAAACTGAGTAAGAAGAGAAATAGTACCAATTGTAAGAGAATAATTACCAGAATTTTCAGACGCGAATTAAAGTGATCAGAATACAGAATTCAAGGATTTCTACGCTAGAACCGAATTAACCAGAATTACAAAATTAGAAGATTATCAGAAAAATGAAATGAGAAAATAATAGGATGAGGATGAAATAATTTATTTTTCTATTCCTTTTTAAATATATTTTTATTATTTTTTATATATATATATTTATGCGATAGGAAGTTGTCGAGATTCAAAACATGAAAGTGTTTCCTGTATAATATTACATCTTTTAATAAAATAAAATATCGATTTAAGCACTGATTAGTTATTTTTTAGTTAAAAATATATTTTCAAAATAAATTGAGATTAACATTTGTTAAACATAACACATATTATTAGCAACAAGAAAAGGTGCAGATGATCGTTTGAATGACAAAAATAAACATTGTAAATGATGATAAACATTAAAAAAGGTTTCGGAATCTGGGACATTCCTGAGAGATAATATTGATACACACACACACACATCAACGGATTAATTGATAATTTAATGGGTTATTTTCATAAATAATGATAAAATATAAAACAGATTTTGAAAATTGTTTTCATTAAATGAGAGTAAATTATAAATTGATTTTTTGACTTTGTGAGGATTAATTAAAATAATTAAAAAATAACAAATTTTACAATATTTTTAAATTTAAATTTTTATATAAAATGTTTTAAATGAATTTAAAAAGTTTTAAAATGTTTTAAAAAGAATTTTATAATTAAAATTTTTAAAAAATAATTAATTATATATATTTATAATCCTGATCAAGGTGAATATTAAATGATAAAGCTTTCCAAATTTGTTTGAATAATGTTTATTTGTTTTAAAATCAATAAATTTGTGAAAATCCTAATCATGAGTTCTTTTGATGCAACACCAGTAACAAACGAAGTCACTGCTACTAACAGACTTCATGTTTTATTCTGAGCAAACCGACAGTAGTGTGACATCAAAGGCTCTTTTATATTGACTAGCCTAGAGGGTATTTGCCCTATCTCACTTGCTTGCTATTGACAAACAGTTGCATTGTTGTGTTATTTAATACGTGATCGATTAATATTATTGATGATTTTAATAAAATTGACAAAGGTGGGGCTCAATTTAATATCATTGGTTAATTGATCACAATCGTATTATATAATACGCACCAATGATGGACACATGCACACATTACATGAGAATGTTACAGTTGAAATAAGCACACAGTCGGGAATAAATCAGTCCCGATAATCGCGATACAGCGAAACATGTGATGCAGTGAATACTGATATCGCGAATCCAAAATTAGCGATTGCGTAAAACGAATAGCGAACATCAAGTCGGACAGATGGTTGTTGTTTACAATGACGATTTCTACCCAAAGAAGAATGGCCGCAACGTTTTGGCCCACAAGTGTCTCACGTTTACCTGGGAAAAGGGTGGAAATCGATAATAAAAACAAATTTGAGACAAATGGACATCACATGTGAGACAATTCAGGACTCGCAATAGCAGCAATCAGAAGAAAGCATTTGACTTGAGTTCATAAATTAGACATTCAAACATGATAGGAGAGAATAATTATTGATTAATTGAAAATATTACTCACCAGAACGAATACAGATTATTCAATTAATCTGAATGAATTAGTATTGAAATAGCCACCAGTAGCAATGAATCCCATAGCACGATATCCGAAAATTAAAAGTTAAATGCATCTATAATGAAATCATCAATCAAAAATGATTCAGACATTGATGATAGATGATGAATCTAAAATATTGATATCAACTCAAAATCATCATTATCATAAATTCATTTATTATATGCTATTTAATCTAAATATATCAAAAATTATATTCATTAAATATATTATTATCTTTCATTATAAAACTTGTTAATCAAAAATTAATTATTAAATTAATGTTAATAAATATACTTCATAAAATAATGCAATTGTATAAATTAGTAGATACTATTTGTATAATTAGTGTGAATAAACAATTAAATTTTAATAACAATTATCAAGTTAAATGAATTTTTATAAAACAATGTTTCAGTTTTTAATTAAATTTTTCTAATAATAATGCTGAAATTTTTATATTTTTCAACTCTAAAAACAATGACATTAAAATTATTCATAAATATTTGCATTAAAATTCAATTTAAAAATATATAATTTTAGATCTATTTATAATGTATTTTATGAAATGTAAATTCAAGTAATGTGAATTCAGTTTGGTATTTTTGCAATGTTGTATGAGATTAATGCATCAATTTTCTAACCATTTCACATTTATCATATTATATATATGTTAAGAGAACTTCGTGCGATACTAATTTCAAGAAAATAAATTTAATATTCGTGTTTTAAATGTGATTTTTAAAATAAACAAGTTAAATTAATAAAAAAGGGTTAGGCTCAATTAATATTTCTAGTTTCTGTAAGATAACCAGCAGTGCTTTGAAGTAATGAGGAATTTAAAAGGTTTGATAATGTTGCTCACTCTAATTGCTTATTCGTCAATAATTAATTGATTTTTTTTACTGACTACTATGAAACAAAATCTTGATTTGATGATGTTTTCAACATTTAGAAATCAAATGCATCACCTCTAGGTAAGCCGAAGCCAATCAATATCTATACTAGCATGTTTGATTTATTGGTTTACCAACAGTTATTGGAAAAAACAGTTATTAAAATTGGAAATCACAAATCATTCGGACTTTATCGATTTTTGTTTAAAATATCAATCGGAATCAATTAAAAATGTTGTTAATTATAAATTGTAAGGGTCAATATATAGTTTCTGCAAATAAATTAAGTAGCTAGGTATATATAAAATTTTTTACAAATATATATCAACTGACACCATTATTAATTTTAAAAGCTCATGTAGTATATTAATATATGCGTCGTAGAAACATACACATTCGTGCATTCTATAAATTATATGCGAAAACTACTTTCAGAAATACGGAATCGAAAAAGATTTTAAAAAGAAGGATATATAAGAGAGATTAACATGCTGATAAATAAAGTGTTACGGTTCGGATATGCATGTATGTTTGTTCACAATTATATTGATGATATTGATTTATTACGTCATCGTCAGTTACTATTTACCAATAAAATAAGTTATTATTATTATTATTATTATTATTATTATTATTATTATTATTATTATTATTATTATTATTATTATTATTATT
>JBBMOY010144454.1:5163-19019 GCA_037951405.1 Platydemus manokwari | reverse complement strand
ATAATAATAATAATAGTAATAATAATAATAATAATAATAATAATAATAATAATATATTCTTTCGTTAATATATTCTAATAACTTTTTTAAATTTATTTTTATACAACTATTTGTAAATATTATGATAAAATATGTAAATGGCAGCAGAGAAACTCCTTTCTTGATTGCATTGTCATTCACAAAAACGAGATAAACAGAACCCGACAATTCTGATAAAAGTCCTCAAATACAATAAATCCTTACCAATCTGTTCGATTGAGACTGAAACTAATCAGAGTTATTTGTATTCCCAATTCATTACCTCAACGTTTATCGAAAAACAATTATTTCAAGTAATGCGATTTATTTGAAAGCTCAAGTATGTGCCTGTGAAACAGCTGACATTGTCTGCCATATGGCGAAGATTAAGCTTCAAAAATGGAAAATGTGGTACAATGAATTTTGACCGTGCGAAAAATACTTTTCCGCTTACACAAATGGTTGAAAATTTCTGCATTTGATTAAATTCTCAAATCAACCGTCACCCTCCAACAAGGGTCATATTTTTCGATTGCTTTCAATGAGAACCGAAATTTTTTCTTTAACAAAAAGGCCGAAACCTGTATTATTTATTTGAAAGCAAAAGAATGACTTGTTTCTTGTTTTGAAAATGTTGACCGTTCAAAATTAATTGTCCCCATATGATGACATTGTGTGTAAGGATCGATCCGAATCGTATTTTTGATTGCAGAAAATGATTTTTTCCCATTCATTCTCCAGACTGGAATGCATTAAAAATTAATCTAACCAACAAAAGTTTATAAATATTTCATGGTTGAGTCTAAATGCTCCAAAAGGCGCTTCTAAAATCTCCGTTGCCGCGGTTACCTGGTTTCAAGGTCAGGGCCAGACAGTTTTCTCTTATTTTACAATAATTTAAGGCTTCATCAATTTAGCTTTTCATTAAATAAATTTCGAAAAAAAGATTGATTTTATTTTAAAGAGATTCATATTAATAAAACAAAAGTACGAGGACAAACTGTGATCTCTGCAACAGATTTGAGAAATTCTGATATCAGACTTAGTTGTTAATTCCTCGCTTAATTCGACATACCCATACCAATAAATTATCAATAAATTATTCACTAGATCATGAATAACAAAAAAAAAGAAAAAAAACTTAAATTCATAATGGAAACAATCCAAAATTACGCCTACAATCCTAGGCTCTATCAGCATGATGACTTGAGATTTCAATTTTTCCTAATATGCATTCCACACCAGCAAGATAGTTTCCTTAAAAACACAAACATCGTAGCATGCTAATTTATTTTTTTTCTCGTTTTATAGTTTTAACAACAAATGATTTTCAGTAAAAAAAAATAAAAAGAGAATAACGTAATTATTGTTTTTAACCGATTTCCAGATAGACTTCCGTTTTATTACGGCCAATAACTGGGAAATAGAAATCCCCTATCACGACCAATTCATGAATTTGTAGTGTTGCATAGAAAATGTACACATTTTTTTTCAACAAGTACAGTTAGAATAACAAGACAAAATTTATACACAACCCACACCGGACAACACCAATCAAATTAAACATCTATAAATAGTCAGCAATTACTATCATTTGATTGGTCAGATTTTAAAAATTGGCAGGAATTATCAATATATTAGTTCGTCGTGTTCACTAAAACAGCAAATTTGTCTGAATTTTTTTTAATATTAAAATTTTGTCTAAATTTTCTTTTCGTAACTTTGTGAATTTTAATTCGAGAGAAAGAAAGAAAAGAGATCAATTATGGATATTTTAGATATTTCTTTAGGTAAGTGTTGGAAATTGATTTCATATTTCTAGTATGGATGAATCTATCAATTACAGATGGCGTTCCCATGAGTGATAGTTTGGATGATTTTCAAAAGGAATTCCTGTCAATGGAAATCATCGGTGAGGGTGGGTTTGGAAAAGTCCGTAAAGCTATTCGTTGCAGTGACAAGCTAAAGGTTGCTATCAAATACATTGCCAATTCTAAAATAACATCATGGCATCGATATTCGGTGAGTTCGGTTTGATTTTTAAGACAATATTTACATAATCGATATTATTGGTGCAACAGAAGACCAATAAATTTATACCCTTGGAAATAGCTTTGATGTGTCGTTGTCGAGACATTTCAGGTGTGATAAAGATTGTCAAATATTTCCACATCAAAGAACACAAAGGATGGTATATTGTAATGGAACGATTCGATAATCATATCGATCTATTTGATCATATAACTAATATGAGCCAAATTTCGGAAAAGGATGCATCGAATTTTATGAATCAATTAATAACTATTCTCATCAAATGTCACAAGCTCGGGGTCTGTCATCGTGATATCAAAGATGAAAATATTATTATCGATTTGGCTACGAAAAAAATCTATCTTATCGATTTCGGTGCTGGTGGTATTTTACATGAAAACCTATATTCAGAATTCGATGGTGAGTTGTTTTTATTTTATTTTTTTGACAGATTTTTAACTTTAAACACGTGTTATGTTTTTGTATTTAAAAATGATATTTTTTTTTCTTTCAACGTGTTATTTCTTTATCATGATCTTTAAAACAAAATACACTGTAGAAAATCAACAGGAGAGATCATATCTGGTTTTTATTTTCAACAAAAAATCATTCATGAATATGATCATGTGGGCGTATATTGTTGTTTGTTCTGGTTTTAGTTATCGGTGCTTATGAACAATAATACAAAACTAAAATCAGGTTAGGAAAGACAATCCAATATGAATAAAAGAGTAAAGTACATTATTGGTAAATTGGAGTAATAGATACAAAAATGTACTACAGAATGATGTAAATCTACTATCTGTCATCTATGTTCGTATGCATCGATTGGACAAAAATAACTCATAGCCCAGTCGTCATCTTTTAGATCATAGTCATTTTTTTATAGTGTCTCTGTCTAGAAATTTCTGTTTCAGCTACAATATTCCGTCAATGTCAGAAATTGTGATTTACTTTTCTCTGACCTATCTACCAGACACATGCACTCGATTTTCATTGGCTGCACAGCGAATTGTAACAAATAGTAATTTTCTCCCCTTCCGAATTGATCGTGAATGCTCCCAATAACTATGGCAACTTCCAAAATCTAGTTGATCTAGCTTCTTGTCACATTAACGATAATACATATTGGTTGCCACTCGAGTCAATTGATTGTGAAAATTATTTGTTTGTACGTGTGCATGTGAGTGTGTGTGTCAGTAATCTTCTATCATTGTGTCTGTGGTATATGCATTCTTGTATTGAAATATCATCGATAATGATATTGTCCAGTCTTAGTTTTGGCATGGTTTTCAAATTTAGTCGATTTTGGCTGAGGTTTTATCCTTAAATTTATGATATTCCCATACCCAGACAGACAGATGTCTAAATAGAATTTAATGATTGGTTCATAATTCACGAAATCACAGACTTTGAGAATTAAATTTTACTGAATTTCAACACATAGATTGATAAATAAATTGAGCTTATTATAATATGGATAAAAAATTATCAAAAAAATAATGAAATTAAATGTTAAAATAAATTAAGGCACTCGTGTCTACAGTCCTCCTGAATGGATTCAATATAAGCGATATCATGCACCGTCTTTGGAAACTTGGTCATTGGGCATCCTTCTTTATGACATGGTTTGTGGCAATTTACCATTCGACAACGATGAATCCATCATAAATTCTTATCCCATATTTCGAAAATCAATCAGTCGCAGTTGTCAAGACCTAATAATCAAATGTCTAAATAAAAATCCAGATATTCGACCCAGTTTCAAAGAAATTCTCAACCATCATTGGTTTAGCTGTTATTCGAAATCGGCCAATTATCAACTTCCAAAATCAACATCCCAGCCTGAATACTTTTCACATTCCAATAACACCAACAACAACAGTAACACCATCAAACAAATAAAAACTCCACTTCCACCATATTCTTTCTCCATAGAATCGAATCCTCGAAGGATGAGTGGGGAAACTTCACCTTTCGTTACACCACAATCGTCAGGAGTCGAAGAAACACATACGATAAACGATTCTTCCTCAATCGAGCACATTTCCAATCAGAAAATTTTCTTTGAAAACTCAGACATTTGTCGTAATTTCAATTCGAAATATCTCGTTCTCCAACAAAAAAATAATTCTTTCACATTCAACAGTTTTGATTTTAATGGTTCATCGTGATTGGATTGTATTTGAGTGATTCTATTTGCAAATAATCTGTAAATATAAAATTTACTAATCATCGATAAGTCTTTTATTATGAATCGGATCGATATCGAATATAAATGCACATTAAACAGTTTAGAACTGTAGTCGATTAAAGCTAATTTCTCGATTATTATCTGTAATGGGAGTTTCTCTCTCATCACTTGGTCTATACATTGGCTCTAATCAAGTGAGAGAAACAAATCCTGTCTTTGACTTCAAGAATCTTTGATTAAGGATGGAATGCGTTGACTTATTCAAGCATTTCTTTATAAGATTTAAAACTAAAGATTCCGTGCCGATAACAGTGGAAACAGACCAGGTTAAAAAAGACCCAAATAAATCCATAAGTATTTTTAGCTATGGTTTTCATTCTGAATTGTGGAAAAAACAAGATTATAATTCCAATATTTAATAATCTTTATTACGGTTATCATTTGTAGAAAGTGTCACCATTGTAGAAGAAATAGAAAATTAAATTGAAAGCTTTGCGAGATATTTTTAAGTTATCGTGTATCTAATCGATATCCCAAATAATCATCAAAATTTAACGATAAAAATTCAATACATATATGAATAATAATCTAAATAACAGTAATCGATATTGATCATTTTTTGAATACTGGTTAAGCACTGCATGATATTCACGTGATCGATTTATGAACAATAAACAAGAAATCTCTGACAGGATGTCAATTAAATAAATTACATTCGTTCGAGTCATACAAATCAATCACCATAGTGACTGAAAAATAAACTATTATCATGACGATAATATTATTTATTTTGTAGAGCAATTAATGTTTTGATAAATGTCAACGAAACATGAGCTGGTTTCTTGAAGCACATAGAGTCATCGATTTTGTGCATTGCAGACAGAAGTGTTTGTCGAATAATCGATTTGGTTGTCAACACAATTTAAATATTATTTATCAAGAATGTTGACATCATTTTCGTAATAGTGAAGGTTTTTATACTTGATGTTTCATTATTTTCAAACCCTAAAAAATCCCAGTCCAGTGAAACAAATTAATTGAATCAACATATAAACGACAAATAGATTATTGATTATATTTTTATAAAGATTTTCTAGGTAAAAATAAAGATGAATATCTATTAAATTTAATTTTGTCGATAAAGAGACATTAATGCGACGGATCTACCAAATGCATTCCAATAATCAATAAATTAAAACAATCATAAAGAAATGAGCGTTTGACAAATGATTCACAAAGGATTCGTTAGAAAAACAGTGATTATTGATTATTATCGAATTTTGTGATTAATATTAAATTAATGGAAAATATATTTTGAAATTTTATAATCAAAACAAAGCGTGAATAATGAGAGACAAAATATGATAAGGGCAAATATGTGTTGATTGACAACCCAATGTGTTAGATTGATTGATATTTCCACAAATCAAGTAGATCTATTTTTAAATATCTGACATTATGTTATTTATATTTATAATAATATTAATATTGAAAATAATAATAATAATAATAATAATAATAATAACAATAATAATAATAATAATGATAATAATAATAATAATAATAATAATAATAATAACAATAATAATAAAACAATAATAATTATAAGAAGAATTAATAATTATTTTTATCGTAAACATTATTTTCATTATTATGATTGGCTTGACATGGCGATTGTTCTAATAAACGCATTTCTCTTTATATGGAATAAAATATCGAATATATCTTTAGATATCCCTAGGACCTTTCCAGAAAATGTCAGATTTCGTGATCGCAAACATCCAGATTCTCTCTTACCAAACCTTCAAAGAGTTTTGACTGCATTTGTAAACAAAAATCCATCAATAGGTTATTGTCAGGTTCGATTGATTTTATTTTCATTTTACAAGAGATTTATTGGCCAATTTTCTGGCAATCAATTAGGTTTATATTTTGTCTGACTGTGTAATTTATGTGCATCACGCTCTAAATGGCATTGTGGGGTCTATCAAAGATTTGCAATAACGATATTTTCTTCATAAAAGAAAACGTAAGATGTTGGCATGAGTTTGAGTGGAAGTCTATAATTATTGAAATGACGAAGAAACGCTTAGTAATCAATAATTGGTGTTGTGATTTATTAATGAATGAATGATGCGAGCCACTAATATTTTAAAAACAAAGCATTGAAAACGAAATGGATAGTCACGACACCAATTTACGTTGTAATGAAAATTACCCAAAAAAGTAAAAAAAATATAAAAATCTTATCCCCACATCTCCTTTCTTTAAAATCTTTGATTTTCTCTGAATTCTGCATTATCTCCCTCTCCAATTCTATAGACATTTATCGACATGAAATTTCTACTTCTTCTCTACATTACATCTTCTCTATATCTTTGGTATAATTCCTCCATATCTTCTTTACAACTTTTCTATATATTCCTGCTCCTCTTCCATTCATTCCAAGCTTTATAGAGATTCTCAGAATCGAATCCAAATACGTGGTCACCATTTAAAACGCATTGAAAACGAACTGAAAAGTCACGACATCAAATTCGATTTAAACCAATAAAAATTTTACAAAAAATTTATTTTAAAATTTTTTAAATTTTTACTGGCATATGGAATGACAAAAATGAGAATTCAACGTGATAAATTATTAAATATTTAAAAGACATGTTTTAAATCGACATGGTCCTTTTAATAATGATCAGAGAGACGACCAGATTTGGTAAGAAATTTTGTGGCTTGAGTGGCCTAATTGGAAATGATGAAAGCTAATCTCTGACTTAGCCTTAGTTTTTAACTTCATATTTAATGCAATTCTGGTATATTTTTTGAAGTGATTTAATCATTAAATGATTTATTGAATTTATATTATCGATTATTTAATGATTTGTTAGATTTTAATATTTAAATTTAACAATTAACCTTGTAATATCGTGATAATAAAGCTATTTGAGGACTAAAACATGATTATAAACTTCATTTTTAATGAGAATTTTAGTGCTTTTAAGAATATTTTAAATTAACTCGAAAGAAAGTCAATTTTTTGAGAAATTATTTATAAAAAGTCTGAAAAATTCGAAAACATCTGATCAATTCAAGTATTTTAGATATCATTGGTTAAAAATCATTTTCTGATTTATTTGATTTATATGATAAGATCGGAACTGCAGTAGTTTAGTTAAAATATTCTGTATCGATTCGCGACTTAAAACAAAACCACATTTGGGTTCACGTGTATTTTAGCCGCTTTCATAGCCCTGAATCTAATTGAGATAATATATGGAAATATTCATTTTGGAATGAAAATGCTCCCAGTTGTAATGTGCAATTCAGAGCATGAACAATGGATTCACATATTGATGATACTGCCACATTGGGATCACTTGGTACACCGATTCCTACCCTGTTTTACTCATCAATAATAAATCATCTTAAATCCTTCAGCATTTTATTGAGTTACAAATTCCCTTCATTAATATCCATTATAATCACAGATTTATTCTACCAATCCAGTCCTTTAAAATCAAATTTACTGAAATCTGTTTTATCGTATCCAATTCGACACTTTGATTTTATAACGATTATTGAAAACTTATTGTTTGGAGAATTTATTGATTTTTTGGGAAATTTATTGATTTTTTGGGGAATTTATTGATTTTTGGAGGAATTTATTGATTTTTGGGGAATTTATTGATTTTTGGAGGAATTTTTTGATTATTGTGATACACTTGTTGAGACATTATCATCTTTCAAAACAAATATACATATATATATATATTTGATTTAGGGGATGAACTTTATTGCGGGATTGATTTTACTGATTATGATGCCAGATGAGGAGAAAGCTTTCTGGGTATTTGATACGTTGATTACAAAAATTCTTCAATCGTACTACATCTCAGGAATGGTTCGTATTCAGGTCGACTGTATGGTTTTGGAGGAATTATTGAAGTAGGTTGAAAGGAAATATATGAATATATGTGTCAATGTGATGGCCGATATGATTAATGATTCTAGAACCAAAATGCCTCAGGTTTATGAATCAATCACGAAAACATGTGGTGGATCATGTATATTGTTGAGTGCAAAATGGTTCATATGTGCATTTGCGGATGTCCTGCCTGTTGAGGTATTGTTAATTGTATTGATCAATTATTGATAAACGATGATGATTATTTTGAAAATATTCTATAAATTAATTATAAAATCATCGACATTGAGTTGTATGATCATTATATATACATACGATGTTGCTCTTATTGGTTAATTGCGGAATTCCATGGTGATTTGGAATGATTCGAAATGACACCGTGTGTTTATAAAAATTTATAGATATTATGGCATTGTGAGGAATTATTCTAATGACATTCATAAGAAATGGGTTTCCATGGATACTGTGTTTAATGAAACTGTATAGTTCATTACTCTCTTTATTGAATCGTATTTTCATCTGTATCCAATACCGCATAGAGATCTTTCATTTCTCCTTTTCAAGGGTAGAAATTGTGACATGAAATGTAATTAACGACATTTCAGAATAAATTATAATCGAGAACTATGGTTACGATTGAATTATCGATATTATATTCAATATATGCTTGTCCCATTGTTTCATTATTATTGGGTTATTTTTATTATCATTATTATTAATATTCCTAATATTACTTCCCTTATTATTAAAATCAATATCATTTTTATTATCAACTCTATTATTATCATTATTATTTTATAATTTATAATTTTATTATTATTATTTTTGAACAATAATTATTGTCTCCATTATTATTATTATTACTATTATCATTATTATTAATTATTATGATTCTTATTTTTTCTAATATTATTATTATTATTATTATTATTATTATTATTATTATTATTATTGAAAATAGTTATGGTGATATTTAATCGCGTTTTATCAGCCTTCTACATTCTTTTCGACTCCCATGTAGTAATCTAATCTTAATTAATTGACCTTCCGCTCTTTTAAAGTTCAACAACTTATATGAAGCTAAGTGGAAATGCATATATAATGATGTTGATTTTTCTGGGTAGGCGTCTGCAGTTAATAAACTTCCAAGAGGAGTTGACCATGTATTATGGAGGGGATCAAACCCTATAAATAAGAAGAATATACAGTTTTTTTTATCAATTATAGATGATTTTATCATTATTGGATCTTACTTAATTTTCATAATTCTTCTAGTACAAGTACTGGGCATAGACAAACTCTGGAATCCTTATGCAGTTGAATCTTCTTTTGCTCCACTGAGTCGTAATACTGATGTAATGTATTACTGCGTTTCTTATCATGAAATAGCAAGCGATAAATGAGTTACTGCATAAAGTCCTTTTGTTAATTGGGGTCAATGCTTTATATAGGCAATGTTGATTCATTCTTAGATATTCTCTACGAATATTTATTTAATTGCAGGCCATATATCTTTATTGCACTGGAATTTATTGTATCAGGGAGAAGTTCTCTGCAATTAATTCCACTATACGCAGAGGGAAGTTCTTAGCAATTAAATACATGGCTATTTAATTTTATTAAATGCATTGCTACTTATTTCATTTTAGCTGAATATATTATCGCTTATGCGTGATAATACACAACGGGTTATTTATCATTATTAGTTTATGGGTATTTTTTTATTTTAGGGGAAATTTTAAAGGGTTTTTGAATTGTAATATTTTAATAGATATTATTTTTGATCTAATTTATATTGCAGAACTTCTGGAATTTTTACACAAAATATATCCAATATTATTTCATGCCGAATACTTTTATACATCAATACTGTATTTTTGAAAAGTTGTTTTTAGTCGAAAACAACTACAATGACATTATTGCTTTAGATTCAATTACTGCCTTTTCTGTTGCCTCAAAGATTTTATTATTATTGCTTTTCATATGACTAGTTTGATTTAACAATGCTTTGAAAGTTTCCTAAAATGTGTTGAATGATAATGATGAATATACATAGTGTCCTTTTTAAGAGATTTTGGTAAGACTCTGTAGACAGTGAAGGATATGATTTATAAATTATGCGATATGTGATTTTATAAATACTCTAAATTAATGTTGGGTCTTCCAGCAAACCACAGGACATATATAAAATTCTGATTATTGGACAAGGACAATCAAGATTTAGACTTCAAAGCTGTTATTTTAAAATGTGTAATTATTCAAAGATTAATCCGAGTCATCCTACAATACTAAGGAATTATGCCATCAATCAGTTAGTATTTCATTTTAAATATTAGTTAACGTTTCATTTTTGCCTTAAAAAATTGACCATTACAAAATACATCGCAACTATAAGTTAATAAAAAAATTGAAAAATTATAAAAATATGTACCAATAACACCATTAATTTACATTTGATAAAAAATCATAAAACTATAGTATAACCAAAATTTTCAGTTAAGTCAAAGAAAAAATTGTTTGAGTTTAATACTTGAATACTTAATATGGTGGTTCAAAAAGTTTGTCAGATGATGAAAATTCGAGTTCTAATATTCAAAATAATTTAATTATTTTTTCAATTAAATTTAAACATTCGGGAAACAAAAACAAACCTAGAAAAGATATTGATTAATATTAAAACTCAAACACTGATTATGGAATAAAAATGAAACTGGTCGATATTCTAATTTATAAATTTATTTTAATTATATACATAATATCTCTTGTTTAAATAAATCATAAAATTTATTCGAAATGTTAAAATTTTGAATTCAGCTCTTATTTAATTTTTAATTATAGTTCAACATTATAACTGCAATGCTTTCATTATTTAAATTATACAGATTAATTAAAACTAATGCCAAATACATTTCATATATACAAGGCCAGGCTCCTGAGCCTCGAATTCGTGAATATTTTTATTATATCGATCATCAAGGAATGGTGAAACATTTTATTATGTTCGATATTATTAGTAGAATTTGATTTCAGTTATTTCTTGATGACGTAAAGATCAAAAATTTCACTTCATGCTTCAAAGGTTAAAGGTTTAATAATTGTTTCTCTAATTATTCTCAATTCGATTTTCAAGACAAAGTATTTTTGGAATTTTTCTTCAAAAGAATCCAAATCAACAATTCAGAACGTTATCAAGACGATTTCCCGTACATTTCTCTGTGCGGAAGAGAGCGGAATTTCATCAGATGTGATGATAGACCGATTGTATTCATTCAAATGAAAGAAAGAAACGAAAAAGACATTTTGATTTATGCTTATCCCGACAGCCAACTGTTTGTTGATTTCCAACCACAGCATTTGTTTATGCATCCGAAAACGTTACGACTTTATCATCCTGCTCCACAACTGCCCAGCGGTATTGGATTGATCAAATCGTCTTTAGCAATGGATTTGTCGAACAATTTCATTTGGGACACGGGGAAATCAGAACATGAATTGCCGTTATTTTTCAACTGGAAAGGTTTTAAACACAAACTGACTCATTCATTGCTCAACATTTTCTCAGAAGAACCCGAACGACTGAAAGGATTGCATGGTAGAGAGATATAAAAATCATTTGTTTCATTTTGGGGTTTTCAAAGGAAAATAATGTTAAAAGTTTTCCATAATGTGATTAAATAAATCAGTTTTTAATTGTTTGATTTTTTAATAAACGACGCAATGCTCTAAGGTTTATTTTGGTTTAATCAAAACAACAATCAATTTGATTCAATAATAATTTACGTCTCGTTGCAGCAATCCATTAAAATAGCACAGATAGTTTAGACAGTTTCAGTTTCACAGGTAGTTCCATCATCATACATGTTACCGAAACCTTGAGGACGAACTTATTCAAAATACCGCATTATAACATAATTTTAATAAAAACGACCAAATAGCCAAAGCAATTTCAGTCACTTCCGTTTGATTTCTCCTTCAATATTAGCCAAATGCATATTTTAACAGTTATCTACTTGGTTGTTGTGTTGCACAATTCGCCAAATAGTTTTATGTTGTTTTTTATTTGTTCAACTTTGAGCTTCTAAATAGACTATTATTAATTCTGTTCTCACTAAAATTATAGCTATTACCGTAATTTATAACCGTATAACTTTTCCTTCAGCACAAGTTTGCTGTAGCTAGACAAATTATCCTTATCGCAACACCTAATTAACATAAAAAAATGTATCGCGATTTTTCGGTAAAATTCCAGTAATATGGTGTCTATATTTATTACTGAAGTCCCTCAGATATAACATAAAATCATTCAAGACGGCAACACAAATCCAAAATTTATTTATAATATACCTTTTAAAAATTTAATAATTTAGACGATTATTTAAACAAATGATATTAATATTTCCATTCATTGATCTTCACAATTTTGTTTAGCATGATGATCTTATAATTGGATAAAAAAATAATAGGCAAATCTCATCACACAAATTAAGGGTCACCTTAAACATTGAAAAAGACTTTCAATATATATCTAATTCATCATCTGTACTCCTCCTCGGGTGAAAGTTCTTCAGAATATGTTCGAAAATATTACCATATCTTACTCCTTTATTCCATACCATTCATCATAATCTTTATTCTTTATAATCTTTATTCGTCAATCTTTTATGTTTCAGGCTTCTTTAATTAAGTTAACATTTAATCATAAACAGTGAGTATACGGTTATTTGGGATTATGGCGATCGTGTGCTTTGAATGAAGAAAAGACAACTAGGCGACTAAATAGTTTTAAGGATTGAGCTTAATCTTGGTCCTTAAAGAATTTATGAAGCTGGTGAAAAGTGAATCGAATTTGTTTGTTGTTGCCAACATCTTACAAAATATAGGCGCGTTGGGTTTTGGAGGGATTTATCAAATAGAATTAAAATTTTGGTGTTACAATTAACAATAGCAATTAACACAGCTATAGATAAAATCTAAAATTGTAATTACGAATGAAGGTTGAGATTTTATTCCCAACAGAATCTGTTCTTCTCATTTTCTCAAATACTTAGGAAATGTTCGAAATCTCTATATTAAGAATAATAATTTAAATATAAATAGTTAGAATGATTATTAACTATCCTGGAAAATATGAAGAATAAATAATCAATAAAAACAATACGATAAAACAAACTTTATTAAATAAGATAAATAAGATTTTATAATACCCAAGAGATACAAATCGCTATTGTGAACGTATAGAACCTTCAGAATAAAATTCAGGTGTGCCAAATTAGATGGCGAAATACCCCCGTAATCAAAAAGAAAGTGGAAGATAAAGTGATCCATTATTAATTTAAATCAACCGCACAGCTATGGAGATAATTTTTTGATAAATGGTAGTCGATAATTTTCTTCATAAAATAGTCATCGATGACAATAAGAAATAATTTAATTAAAGTCCAAGCCCACTGAATTTGTATGCGCTTATATATTGCGTAATATTAGTGTCCAGAATTTTCGTCTGTTTGTTGCTAATTTTATCAATTCTTAAGACATCATGTCTAAAATTAGAAACAGTCTATTGTTTTTAGGTACTTGAGTTGCTAAGTTGACCTCTACTAATTTTAGTAATAACGTATTTACTAAAAATTGATTTTTGAAATAATTTTTTATTTAACCTTGGCTTTTATTTCGGTGACCTTGAGGTCATTT
>JBBMOY010143343.1:0-12422 GCA_037951405.1 Platydemus manokwari | reverse complement strand
AAGTTCGTTTTCTGATTATATTTTTTTAATTTCATTTATTAATTTTATTTTTTAATTCATTTTTCTTAATTTTATATTTTAATTTTATTTTTTTATTTTAATTTCTTTTTAATTTTAATTTTTATTTAGCTATTTTATTTTTAAAACCAAGGGAAATTTATCTGTTAGCTTCTGCCATTTCATAAAGTACATATTTGAAAATGAGTCTAAGAACTTCAAACCGCAAATATATATTTATTCGAAAATATTTAAGCAAATAAAAATGGTTTTTTATATTCTTTTAATGTAAATATGCAATCCATTTTTTCTCTTGTCTATTTAAATTAATAGTATGAGCACCCATTAAAATAATTAAATAATTTCATTTATTACAAGAATTCTTTTCTTCGGAAACCTATAATGTCCAACATTTTCAATTGCTTTGATTCTTTTTCTCCTTCAATATCATTCACCGATTCACAGAAAAATTATCTTAAGATATTAAAATCAGGACATAAATGAATAATTTTAGATTTACAGCAAATCAAATCAAATTTAGTTGTATTTAGATTTCGAGAGTTTTAATATTTGTCTGCAAATTCCTTGAACCCAGAATTTTTTTGAAATTTCAGAGACCCTGTGTTAAAGATGTTAAAATTTCTGCCAGAAGATTTAGTGAATCTTTAGCTTGACTGGACTCTAATAGATAAAGGTTGTTGCTTCAAAATCATTTATGGATAATATTATCTAATAATATTAAAAATATAAAACCTAATTATAAAATAATGCAAAACAGTAAAATATATTTGATTAATGGAGATAATTTTATTAGGATTGGCAGAAAATATGTAATTCTATTTGCATAAGCACAGTAACCTTAAGAGGAAAGTAAGAGTGACCCACTTACCGAGTTTTAAAAGACCACAATAGTAGAAAAACCCGTGGATCCAATATTAATTTTAAAGACAATAATAAGAAATTTATTCATTTTTCATAAAATATCTTCAGAATCACTTGGCTTGAATAATCAATAGAATCCACACTGTAAACAGATAAGGAAATAATGAATTTCGTCCGAATAAATGTCTAAATAATATTGTGCAAATTTATCGGGATAAAATTTTTTGTCGTTAAAAATTTTGTGCCTAAAATGTAGTGCACAGAGAGACTGATATCACTCGTTTATATACAGTTTCAATTTATACCATGTATGTGTGTTTTGTGTGTCATGTCTCTATTTTTAGTAACATTCTATGCTTATTTTAATGTGTTACTATTTTTGGTGTCCGTTAAGTATGAGTTGCTATTTTTCGTCAACGTAGCTATTTTAGTAAATTTTGTTATTCTTCTATTTTTAGACTTTAGTTGGATTTTGCTGTGTCTTTAATGTCGGTTAAATAATTCATGCTTTCAAATAAATTTTATGCATAATTTTCATTTAAATAAATTAATTTAGTTTTTATTTTGTTTCGAAAAAAGACTTATGCTAAATTGCTTGTGATTATTTAGTTATTTGGATGGCTCGGGTGGTTCCCCATATATTTCGTGGAAAACAGGATGTATTTGAGCCATTTTGAGCTCATATTTGAATTCAAAAATATTGTTTTTATGTGATGCATTGCATATTTTATAGCTTTCATCATCCATAATTGACATCCCATTTGTCTTCTGATTCGAAACAAATAGAAACTTAATGACTCGATTACTTTAATTTTATAAGGAAGCCAATTTTCTATCATTGATAAAAGTTCTCTGGATATTCAAACCATAACCGAATAAATATTTTTTAATATTTTTATCGGTGTGTAATTTATCAATAGATGATATAAGAGCTGTCAGAGTTTGTTTATTTCCATGATCAGTTGTCCGGCTTTTATAATTATCATAACTCATTATTGTTGGATAACACTTCCGATAAACCATTCGATAATTCACCCATTGTTGAATTCAAACCCACTGCCAATCAATTGTTTCCACTACTAATTTAAAATCAATTTATTCCAGCCAGGATTTTTAGAAAATTGTAAATCATAAAATAAATTACAAATAATTTAATATTAAAACAATTGAACATCTATCAGGTAGAAAAATTTTTATTTATGAAATTTAATTTACGAATTATTATTTATAAGAAAAATAAATCTTTGTACTTTCCATGTGAGACGGACTTGATCGAGATTATTCAAATAAATGTCTGTTTTATTTACATTTGAATGCTTCTCAGAGAAAAATTTAAAGTTCACGAATAAATACGACAACAATAGTTACTATGTTCGATGAATAATTTATAGAGACCCATTGAATGACATGACAAAGCAGATGCACAAGTCGTAGAATAAGTAAGATGCTCTCATGAGTTTTCTTTTATAATTGAAATCATTGAGCTAGCTCTGCTGTTTAACTCATCAAATATTGTCTGATTAATATATTTAGTTTTTTATCGATTACAAGTTTGTGACGTAATCTATGTGCAACCAGATCGTCATAGATTTATTTATTTTAATTTGTATTTTCAAAATTGCTTTAGTTTATAATGATGTTTGCCATGGATATCGGTGCTACAACAAATCCCAAAACTGGAACACGTTCAATGTTCAGGTTTTTGGAGTGTTGTTCCAATTTCAGGAAGAAGTTAATTTTAGTTAAAATAAAAAGTTCGCAAAATCAAACAAGTACTTTGTGAGCTGTATGTACATAATTACAGATATTTTCACTGAAAATTAGATAATAAATGCAGTCATCTTAGTAGTCACTGTTTTCTTTCTTGATGTTTTGACTGATTAGCTGTCTGGGATATGCACCTGAATATATTAATTCCTTGTATATGTAGCCTTCACAATAATCTGGATAGTTTTCGAATTTATATATTGCATTTTGATTGCTTGCTCTTGAGGAAACTCTTTTTTCTCTATTAATTGTCGAAAATTATTTTCGCTGGGATTCGGGTATTCTGGAAGTGTTACATAGTTTTGCCATTTATTTTTTAGGATGTCAAATGCTTTTGGCAAGTGAGTGATTTCTTTGATATGGTAGAAGGTTGTTTTGGAATTAACTTAGGTAATGGTTGGATGGCCTTAAGTCCACATCTGGTTGTTTATTTATTTGTATAGCTAATATCTTTGACATTAAGAATTCGTTGTGAGAGGAGGTTAAGACCTCTAATGATTTTATTACTTTATGCCCTATGATCGTTTTTCGATTAAGATAACTTAACTCTTGAATATTTTCTCGTCTTATGCATTGAGACAGTGCTCTTCGGTGAGGTGATCGGACTAATTTCTCTAATTGGAGGTAGAATATCATGGAATGATCATAGTATTGATTATTATTTTTTCTCTATATTTTAATATTATTGCAGTGCATATCATTTTGTCGGTATCCTTGCTGTCAGTTACTTTAAAAGTTTCAATAATTTCAGTGACGAGGACTCGTATTGTTCTTTGCACTACCGATTCAGACAGACTCTTTTGAATGAAAGAGTTACGGTATAGTGTGTTGACTCCAGCGCCAAGCTAAATATAGTTTTAAATTTATTTTCTTTCAGTGTTGCGTCATCACACAGCCGTACTCCAGGATCAAAGTAGAGTTTAGAATATTATTTTTTCTTTTACATGATTTTTAGCCATAGTACCTTCGAGGAAAGATGGTTTTTTCGAGGTCTGATAAAATGACTAAAATTGAAGTCATTGTGTGTAGATACACCATTTTGGCTTTAGGAGAAGTTGATATTAGAAAATATTTTTGGCAAGAAATTTAACCCATCATTAGTGGCTTGTACTGACGTGATTATTCTATGATCTCTACGTGGGAACTTTATGTTGGGTTTGGTCAGTCAGTGATTTTGTTCCTTATACCTATGAAAATTAATACTGATTATTGAATTTACGGAGTAAATTTTGAATTGGGAGGGGGTGATTTTTAGAGGACTTCTGCATTTAAGCTTGTTATATTGTATGTTTTCATGTAGCAAATAAAGCCATACCTAAAGTTGATGACATTTTGTATGTCTTAATCTATATGACCTGTTATATTGAGAAGTAATATCAAGATTTTTAAATTTTATTTTATTAGACATGCTTATTTGTAATATTAGATAGGACTGTTTTATAAGGCTTGTGGTTTCACCTGAATCAGGTTCTGTACTTTAGTTAGAGTGAGTATGACTGGAATGTATCTGCTTCTTCTTTCACGATATTCTTGTCTATTCGGAGGCTGTGTTTGAATGGCAAAGAAGATGTGTTTGGTTTCCTTTCGAGCTATTGTTGTAATATATTCGTGAAATTATGCTCCAACTTGTGAGGATTATAAAATGATGATGATGATTTTTAACAAATGAAATTAAAAGATTTGATAATCTGATTATATAACTATAAATTTTATATATTTAATAATTATAGTTAAATATTATTTTGTGGCGTGCCTTTAAATGGTATCGATTTACACAATTGATGCTTCAATCGGGTAAGCTTATAGAATGATTCAATGAGATTGAATAACCTTGTTTTGAACCACCCTAGACTAAATAATCACGGCAATTATGTAGCTACATATCATTTAGTAGGTGCAATTGAGAACCTTATTTTATTGCATTGTAATAAATTGTAAGATTATGGCTAGTAAGATTATTGGTGCTGCTATGATAGCTATCATTATTTCTGCTCTGTTTATCATTAATACCTTTTCAGGTAATATTACCGATATTAAATGTTTATGGCGAAAAGGTGTTATTTCACCATTGTTATTTTCGTTGGAGTCAAATATATCCTCGTATGTTGTCACCGATTAATAATTAACTTTGAATGAACTTGTGTTTATCCAAATAAAAGTTCGGTGTGTTGTTTGACGCGAGTCACATTTTATTGTCATATTTCATTTATGTCTTGCTGTTTTATGTATATAGTCCGGTATATCATTGCACATTTAGCGAGCACAATATATGATTCGCAGGGATATCTTTGCAATTGTAGTTCCGTTGGTTTATTAACCCCATAACTTAAAGAGATAGGATTCCTGTTTTTCATATAATTTTTCATTGAATCGGTAGACTAATCAGTCAGTTTGAGGTTGATATGGAGAACCGTTATTTGTAGATAGTTATTTACTTCAGCTTGAGTGTTGCTAAGGAATTCAGTTCTTCTATCCCCAAGAAATCGTTTTGGAACTCTGCATACGAATATTATTTCTTTAACATAAACTTATTATGTTCGCTGTGTAATTCGATGTAAATTATGCTTCAGGCCAACGAGTAAGATGATCGCAGTAGGATAAATAGCCATCGTTTCCATTAGAGCTGAAAGGGTTTGCAATGATTTGAAAATTATTCTATATTTTTCTTTGTTTGACATATCTGACATAATTCAATCTTAAGTCAATCAAGCAGGGCATCTTACATCAATAATATTCTTCTACACCTTAACGAATATTTTCTAATCTAGACTGAAACCTCTTAAAATGACCAAATTAAGTTTCAGAATTTTAGAATAGGATGAAGATATTTCGGTTTTTGTTTATTTTGGCAAAATCCATCATGAAAAAGATTTTAGCATGATTCAGTCAACAATTGTGGTTTATTTTAAATTCAAAGCTACAATATGTGATTACTGTGTTATTACCACTTATCCTTCGTTTAAACTAAATAAGGGGAAATCTGCTTAGGTAACATTATATGAATTCGATTCAGCACTCAGGGTTAATGTTGATCGATATAAAGAAACAATTTATCCAAGGAGATTTCAATATCGTAATTCATACGCCGCAATGATATACTAGTAGGACGTCATTATAATGCCATCATTATTTCTAAACTGAACAATGTATTATCGAAGCAATTCCTTGCTTTATTCTAATTAATAGATTACAATTTCAATGGGCGGAGTTTCAGTGTTTATTAACCTTTGACTAAAACCCGAGGCCCACAACTACATTATATTACAATAATCATTATTTCATAACATTCCCCGACTTGTTTTTTCATTTACTCATTCTTGATAAAACCTGTTCATTGTGGATTTTGAAATTTTTTATGAAGTTTTTATGATATTGTGATTTTAGTTAGAAATAAACTTATTGGTCAATCTGAACACAATTTATTTTTGGGATATTTCACAGTTTTCAATTTCAAATTTTCCATTGTTTTTATTCATCAATATTTTATTTATCATGTTTTGTCTTGAATAGATCATTGAGAAAATCGTTAACTTGGCTAAATCAATTCGTAAATCAACTCATGATTTTAATGATATTGTTGGGTAGATCATGGAAATAACCCTTAAAGGGTTGACACACACACACACAGGTTCGATAAACGTACGTACCAAAAGCCAATTAGATCCCTTCTAATATAAAACCATGTTTAGAAGTTAATAATCAACTGGAGCATCCTATCAAAAGCAAAAAACAAAGATATCTGCCAATGCACAAGAGATGTAAGGAAAATTACTAGCATATCCATATGCGAAGAAATTCAACCAAAGAAAAACGAAGTTCCGGGACATCAAACGTACACAATCAATAATTCTGTAAAAGAGATTGGATTCCATTAGCATCTGCCAGTCCTCTTTGGTTGGTAACTTGTATTCTGTTCTTTGACTTTTGCTTGATTTTTTGACAGCCAGTTTATTTTATTGTTTTCTATTCTGTGTTTGACTTTCGAATGCTGATCCCGTCTCGCGTGATAATTTGTAATTGTATTGTGACACGATTTTAACTGTACCTATTGAACAGTCGACCTTGTGACGTTATTGTTTAAATTATAATTTTCAGTTTTTATTGTTAGTTAGTACTCAACAGTATTGTTTATATGAAAGAAGTCCATTTGGCTGGCATAATGTCGTTCCTTTGAGAAAAAATCATGGAATAAAACGAGCTAATAAAAAAACAATAAAGTTTATTTAAATACTGATAAAAATTTGATAAAAAGGAAATACAATAATCGAGACATCGTACATTCACCAACAACCAGGAATCGTTTCTGTTATCAGTGGAGAATTTTGTAAATAATATTTGTAAAATATATTTTACCCTCAATATAGCATATACAATCGAAGGTCACGTGTTAAAGAGATACCAGAAATCATAAAATTCTTTAATGAAACTAAACGAAACAAATCACCAGTAATTTATAGTAAAATGGATCGAATCAATTAAACAAGACATTGAATCATCTAATAAATATATCGATCATAAAATCAATTACTCGGTAATCGCTACACAACGCTAAACCATGATCTGATTTATATCAAATGAAAATCCTGAAAAATGATGCTTGATAATTTTCAAGTGCTTGATGGGGATTAGACAAACAAAACTGTCAATTCTGAATTGATTAATTAAATTCAAGATTCTCTTAAGATTCACAGAATAGATTTTCAAAATAATTTTATGATAACATTATGTTTTTATTTTGACAAAATGTAATTTTCGGCACCACAGCATGATTCCTGTCAACAATTGAAGAGAATTTCTTGAAATGATGTAGAAAAATGCATTGGTAAAAATTGTAAAGTGGATTCCTGTCAAAATATAAGAATGATAAAATTATAAAGCAGGTTTATGTTGAAAAACAGATGGTTGGTGTTTCATTGTGTACAATGAGATCAGGTAAATCGTTAATAAAATGTTAACATTTTCTCGAAATCTCTAATCATGATGAATGTATTGATATGAATCTAAAAATCCTTTAAAGTAATTCCTGAAAACCATGTGCCAAGAAATGATTCAAGCTCAAGATTCACTTGTAAGCGAATTATTAAACGGTAGATTTGAGGCATTAACCGATACTGATGATTACAAAGAACCTTGAAACCCTCACATGGCTTACAATAATAACTGGAAAACAGCTCAATGCTTTGAAGCTAGAAGACTCCATGAATATATGGCGTATAAAATTACTTTAATGTGTTCGCAAAACTTAAACCGTGCTATAATATATGGGTTGATAATTACTTGTTTTAACGTACTGACAATAATTATCCTATTATTTTCACAACACAAACTTATTGAATGTAATTAAGAGATGTTATCATTACTTTTGTTTTATTGCTTGAATTAGTAATTATTGATTATTCTTCAGAATATCATCTGGATAGATCGACATATTTATATCAATGACGATAAGTAATTACCTATCGATTCAATTACCAATGGATTTCATCTCTTGATATGACATGTTGGCTGACTAATTATGAGGGATTAATGACTCAAGAACTTTAATCTAATATATATAAGGCGGAAAAGGCGAAATAAAGACTGGTTAAATGTAATCAATCTACAAAATATGACGCTAAATTTCTATATTTGTTTAGCTGAATTATTTGTATGTTATTATAGCAACATGGATAACGTTAAACAACTCAATATTTAAAATTTATTGTCCATTTATTCATCGAATCATTTATTTATTGTACTAGGCATCAAGCGACGATATGTAGTTTAGGTTCTCTCTGAATTTATAATTAAAATTATTAATTTTTCTGGAGATCTATATGAAACCATCTACCATTTAAAGAAAGCCCAGTAATAAACCTTTAGGACATAATATTGAATTTAAAATCACACTTTTAAACAATATTTTAATATGCATGTAATAAATTGAATTACAGAAGTTTTTAATTGCATTTCATTGAACTTATTTATTGACATGCGAAATCTGCACTGTCAAAAATATAAACTCAAAAAACCGATTAGAAATGATTAATTTTTGATCAAAATTTAGAATGATTAAAAATTTGAATTTATTAACATCCCATTAAAATTGAATTGTTGAAATATATTTTAGTTCTTTCAAATCATTGTTGGAAAATATCTCGCTTTTGCTAGTTTGAATCAACGTCTTTCATAAAATGAATCGCATTATTGAGCTGTTGATATGCTGATGTTTTATTTCTTCAGCAAATATTTTATTAAAATGTTGTAATAGTTTGTCATGAAGTAACAAAACCTGTGACAATCGATCAATGTCAGATCACAAAAAGTTAAACTATTTTTGTAATGATAAAAATACGATTTTGTTTAATATTTTATTATAACAAAACTATTTCTAATATATACATATATATATAAAGCTAATTGCGGTCTTGACTTGGTAAATGCCGAAAGGAACAAAATTAATTTCCTTATTTTCAAAGTTAAAGTGGCGATCATTTTATCAAAGGCAATTATCTGCAACTCACGCTTTTCACGTCAATAACGAAAAATACAAATTTCAGTTAAAATTATATTTTATCCAAATATTTAAACAAGTGAGTTTACTATATTTCGATCATAGATGATTTTAATGTAAAAATTCTTAAATATAATTTAGTATTCGAAAATTAAAAGCTCATAAATCAAGTTAATTTTAAAATTATTTATAAAAGTTAATAGTGCATGCACTAAACTTCTTGATAGGCAATTATAAAATCATCATCACCATAAAGAAAACCACCATCTTGATTTGTCATCATTTTTACAACTGATCCATCAGTTTTCTTTTATTTCAAAGATCAATAGATCAGATCCGATCAGCTTATCAAAATTTATTTTATAACTTTTTAATTGAATACACTAATAAGAATTCCAATGCTGGCTTCATTATTCAGTTAAAACCTGTAACTAGATTGTGGTAACTGTTTATTTAACAATTAATTAGAGACTTGCTTGTCATATTCTAAATAAATTGAATTGTTTTTACATCTTAACCATTATTTACCACTAATAAGCTTGTTAGTATATTTATTTACAATTAAGTAAAACAATTACTCAAATTGTTATTTAATTTTCTCAAACCTTGTTTAAATTTCTTTCACAAATAATCAAATTATTGTTGGGTCTTTTAAAATAGCTTTTTAAAATTAGTTTTAAAAATAGGTTTTATAAAATAGGTTTATTTTAAATTTTAAAACAATAAATTTGATTTGTCGAAATTTTAAGGATTTAAAACACCAAAATTTTTTTAAAATATGACGAAACTATAACTTTATAATAAAATTGATATTTATTATCATTGGTTATTTATTTTAGTTTTATCGAATTTTATATTTATCCCAAACTATAGGGTCTGTCTTGTGTAAACTAACAAATTCGAAGAGACTCCATTAATAAGAGATTATCCATCCCTACTTTAACTAATCTTTCTTGAATTTATTGGTTTTAATACACTTCAATCAAAATATGGTTCAATATTTAGCCCATTTTTATACTAGATCTTATAATAATATTGATCACAGACTATGATAAAAAAATAACATTGCGTTTAAATGTTGATAACTTTCCGATAGTTTTACAAAATGTTAATAAATCATAAGCTCAACTAAGCCAATCCTAATTTACGTGGGCTATAAGGAAATCTCTAAATCGACTAAATGAAACGTCTATCATTAAAAATGACAAAATATCATTAAAAATATGGATTTTGAGTCCAGCAATCAAATGATTAATTAACCATACTTATCATATAAGATCACTATTTGATTTTAATTTGGCGTCAGATATCGACCTTTATGGTTTTTTGTCGTACATCCAACGATAACTAGTGACATGCTCCATGGTGATTGTGAAGAAAAGCTTTCGATTGCCTTCCCATCAACATTTCAGTAAAAATTACTGTTAACTGATAGGTGTCAATCTTCTAATCCAATTACGAAGAAATATTTGATCATGGAACTTTAGATAGTCACGCTGAGGAGTGATTATTTTTTAATATGATAGATTTTTTATAAAGAATTATCAGCTATATCAGTTTAACCAAATTCAGTAGAGTAAAACCATTTATTCGTATGAATCCATTAATGAGAGCCTTGTTAAGTGTGATCTGACATTGCATTTGTTATTTATTTTTTATAAAAAATCACTTTTGCTAAATCAATAAATGGAATATTGAAATTTTTCTGTGTCCATGCTGTGCTTAGATAAATATTTAATGAATTTTTTTCAAAAACAAGAACCCTCGATAAATGTAAGAAATTTAAAAATTGCCAACTAATTGGCTTGTAATTCATCAATTTTTGTTATTATCGGAAGAGAGGTAGTGCGGTCAAGGAAAGAAGAAAAATTGTTATGATTAATATCGAAAAACATTAGCCCCGTATGCTCGTTTCTTATTGGCATTGACTCTGTGAAGATAGCATAGATATAATACGTAAAGATAGCGCTCTAATTAATCATTTGTTGTTGTACTGGCACCGCTTTTATTTGATAGGATTTAATCGATTTCTTAATAAATCAATTCATTCATCTATCCAAACGACCTTCGGTGGTATTTTCTGGCCATTTAGAGAAACTGATAAATGCTTACCTAATAACGCGCATTATATTTTTATATCATGCGCTGCTCTTTAATTGCAAAAAATCATCTGGTGAACTGCAATGTCATAAATTTGACTGCACATTTCGACTTCCTTCATCGGTTTGTTGGTTAGTTGAAAAAAAGACAAGCAATTTATTTGTAAATAAACACTTGTCTCGATTGGACAAGATGAATAATATGGTCAATATTAAATTTGGTCATTTTGCTTTCAATTCCAGCAAATATTGCATGATTTAACGTTTACAGACAGCTATTTGATCGTTTCTTTGAAGGTGATAAGATAATTTATAATAAGACCAGCAAAAGTATTGAATGATAATAACAGAACAGTTTAAAAATTTTATTTTTAATCTTTTCTCTTTTATTTTTTTTTCAATTTTATCTTAATTTTCATCATTTTACCCATACTGTTAATATTATTATAATGGAAGTATTTAACTTTAAATTACGATCTTAGGAAAGCAATGTTTCTTCGAAATATATATGTTAATATATTTATATCTTAATACCCTTCAGATTATGTTGAAAAAATAAGTAATATATATTACTTATTATTAATAAGTAATATGTGTAATATTTAAATTACTATATTTTTAATAAATATAAACATATATTCGATAATAAATCTTGTGAAGTCGTAATTTCTCGGTGATTGTTTCGGTGAAAAACTAATTCAAATTTTTGCCAATATTGCGATAATATTTCGATTACCAATGAAAAAATTGTATTCCACCTTAATTTTGGTGATGAATTTAAAATTACCCCTGCCGTGTTATCAGTAGTATATCATAAATTAAAAATGGAAATGTTATTTTTGCGACAAAAAACCTCTGATTCAACGAGACCTTTTATTGAAAAAAGTCAAACAAATCGGCAGTCTTTGAAATATTATGGAAATTTTAACAGAAACTTTAAATTATTGTTTATAGAGGTTTGTTTTCTTTCTTTTTTAGATAAAATCAACTTCCTCATTAGGATATCTGATTAGAAGATCTATTTAATAAGTCAAATTATCTGGTCATGTCTCGATTATATATATTTAAAAATATTTTTCTATTATAATTTTATAATATTGATAGCTTAATAATACAAATACAACGAGTTGACGATTTAGGAGAAAAATATCACAAAATTCGAGAAAAACACACAAGAAATAGTG
>JBBMOY010142232.1:0-12423 GCA_037951405.1 Platydemus manokwari | reverse complement strand
TAAGATCTTCAATTTAATATTTAAAAATGAAAAGCCAATTTAAAAAAGGCCATTATTTTTGCACCAACCTAATAGATGATTTTCAAAATAATGACCTCAATAATTTGGCTTAAGTTAAGAAAAGAGGTCATTTGACCTACTTTCGTAATGATAGATTTCCGCACATGAGATAATTTTATAACTTAATTTTATATATAATTGCGATGTTTTATTTATTTATATAATTCAGTTAATATCTCATTTTTTAAGATGTCTAATAGTGACAAAACATGGTTTTTAAAACAAGTTCCCATTCTAATCACAACACTTCTATATGATTATTTGAGTTTTTTAATTAAAATTTTTATAATTATAAATCAAGTTACTTAATTACAGATATGTTTAATGATATCATTGGTTATTTTTATTAAATAATTGTAAAAATTGAGAATATCTCTCTATTTGATTCTAATGTTAAGAAAGGGGTCTTCGCTAATTTCCAATAAATTGCAATTCGACCTACTTTGATTAGGTTTTCAAATAATCAGATTTTAGGAGATTTTTAAGCTCTAGTGCATTTAATATTTGATTTTAAACAATTAAAATTCTTCTTGAGTATTTAAATAAAAAATTCAAAATGTTTTTAAAGAATATAATCAAATAAACTATATAGATTTTTGCAATACACTCAACGTTAGTCAATAATTTGAAAAGAAAATAATGAGCCCAATATCCAATCGGTATGATTGAAAAATTAAGTGCTACCATTTCAATTTCTAATGTTTGAACCTAATAGTACCTTAAATCTAAATATTTATTTTTTAAAACAAATTTTGAGATCGAAGTGGCTAGACATTGATCTTGAAAATTGTCATTCGAGAACAATTAGTGAAAACCATAATGACCAATGATAATCTTTTTAACCAAAGTGTAAAAATAATTCAAAATTTTCTTTTACCGTTATTAATTTACGGAACAACGGTTCCTTAATAGACGTTTTATATTCCTAGGAGTTCTAATTAGTCGAATAAAATTGACAGGTGTGTGTATTAACTGCATTTTATTGCCTATTTATCACTGTGTGTATGTCTATGTTTGGCGAGATTTCTCAGATTTGATTTCATTGCACTCGAGAATCCTTTTTTGTAATTCACTTTGTTTCAATTTTACAAAAAGATCATTTTTGTTTCTCCATATTTGTTTCATTTGATATATTTACTGTTTTATTGATTTACATCAAAAGAAAGTTATTGATAAGCTAATTTTTTCTGTTTATAAGGAAAATTCAGGAAAAAGAACAACGAAAATAGGGTCCCACGTGAAAAATAATCATAATAAAAAAGGCATGAAACATCTCTGAATTGGATAAAGAAATATAAAATTTGCGAATTACTTCTACTTCTACTACTACCAACTGACTTCGTTCCTGTAGTCTAATTGGAGAATTTGAGTTAATATTTTTCAAAAAAAATTAATCAACCTTGAAAAATTAATTTGGGTGTTGATAAAACCATAAATTCTAACTCTTTGTCGCATTTTCTTGCTTAAACCATATTTAGATATTTAAAAAAATCGTTAAAATATTGATTGAATTTATTGAGAATTTTAAAATTTTGATAAATAATTTTCAAAATTCATAAAACATAAATATATAAAAAACCGAGATGATTTGTTTGAATATTATAGTTTTGAATGTACTTTGTTGGTTGAATTTCTTAATTTTTTTTCAATTTGTATTTCATGAAAAATTAGCATGCTAACATACGGTTTATCAAGATAAAGCTCATCAGAATTTACTTGACTCAAGAATTGGATTTTGGATTATCAATTTTAAAATATCTATGAATTTCCAAGCCCCTTCCATTTATTTCATTAAACTAAATTGATTGAAAATTTCGAGTCTGGAATTGTCAATTAATATTTACAAAACTTCAATTTCCGTGCATTGATCCATATTTGATGTCTATTTTAAGGAGATTATTTATTTATGATTTATGGACTCTGATAAAAATTAGCTTTATTGAAAATGAATGCAATATCTTTTCAATTCACTATTATTGACATCAACCCATCTGGTGATTGGAATTTTAACATTTGATAAAACATCCATACTTAATTGAAGTTGTTTTTTAAATTGTTTTAGTTGTTCGGTTTTTTTTATTGATATGACTGTGAGGTTTATTTAAAAATACGATAAATAATTACAATTGAGATAAGATTGGAATTATAAAAATTTGCATTAAAAGATATTTTTAAAAAATTATATTAAAAATAAATAAACCATTTGTTGATATTTATAAAATGATCTTGCTTAAAATTTTACTGCCAATGTCGCAATTTTAAAATTATTAAAATTACTAAAAGTAGAATTTAAATTATTATTTAATTATTGAAAAGAAGATAAATCAGTTGGAAATAAATTTTAATTATTTGAAAATTTGTTTGAAAATTGATGTATTGACGAATAGATTTTTTTGTTCTGTTGTAAATATGACTTTTAATTTGAGTATTAAAAATGAAGAAACCAACAATGGTAATATTAGTTTTAATGTCTTTCATCTTGTATTTCAATAGTTTTTCTGCCAATTTTAATAACGTTTACAAACTTATTATTCTATTATAAACTTCATTATTATACCATTTTTTAATATAATTACAAAAACCAACTGTGGATAATTTATATGACACTTAGAAATGTGACACTTACTCTATTCTCGTCTTTTCTTGAAATTCATTTTACATTTTTTGTCATACTTCTCTGCTACCAATTATTATATTTATTAAGAATCATATTTCGTGGCAACAGGAGATTTTATTGCAAAGTTCACTGAATTTAATTTCAGGAAGAAATCTAGCTTATTTGTCAGTTGTCAGTTGAGAAGAACATATAAAACTAAAAAAATTTTGCTTCATATATTATTGAAAATTTTGAAAAATTAGAATTTTTTAAAGTTGATATTATTACTTTAGTGAAATTAAACTAAGTACGATAGTTGAAAGCATTTCGTTCTTTAAGACTCATGGTTAGTGTCATTGGATTGGGATATTCAAAACTATATTTTGGAAGAGATTGTTTTACAGAGGCATTCTATTTTATATGAACAATAACATATTAAAATATCTGCGGCTTACATGGCGACCACGCATCTGGATTCGATTCTGAGAAAATCAATGACTGAAAGTTATCGAAAAGAAGGAGGAAGATGTTGAGACTATTTAGATTATATATATATATAAATGATTTAGAGAAGATATAAAAAAATAAAAGAATTAATTAAAAAGGATTAATTTAAATTAACTGATAATAATTTTAAAATAATTATAATAATTAAAGAAAATTATTTTAAATAATAAATACGATAATTAGAAAATTATTTATATATTTTATATATACCTGATTAAGATTGATATTGAAACTATCTAATGGAATTATAAGTTGTTTAAAACATTGTATTAAGTGTTTTAATTAAACAAAATTTAAGAAAATCGTTATAATGACTTCTTCTGTTTAAACATCAATTGCAAGTGAAGTCTATTTAAAATGCAAAGAAAATAAAAGATTTTAAAGAAAGGGGAATGTGAGAATTTTAAATTCAATTAGATTTTTTTTAATATTTAATTTTATATAAAATTATATTAATTTATTTATATAATGCGTATTTCAATACATTTTTTGGTTTCTTGATTTTTCAGTTCGTTTTCGATGCCTGTTTTATAAAATAGTAGCAGCTTAAAATCCCAATTTAATAATATTGTTCATATCCTTATAGTTGGATATGTTGATTAAAATGATAAATCCAATTTACCATTGCGATAAAATTAATAGCTCGTTTTAATCTACAAAGGAGCCAAATTCGATCAAATGAAATAAATTATTTACATTTCTTTTGTTTAAAAGAATATCGGAAAATTATCCATTCAATTTGTTCAGGAATACTGCTTCCCTCATGTATTCGATCGTCAATATTTGAAAAAATTCTATATCGTTTCCAACAAATTGAAATTTGACGTGGATCGATATAATGAGTTACGAGAAGATCTAGCTCAAGTTCAAAGCGATATTAAGCGACTTCGAGATCCACTATTTTTAAATTTGCCGTTACAACAGAAATCTATCAGCTGAATCCTACATCATATTATGAATCTGAAGTGTTTTTTATTGTTTTGTAGGTTTCTTTGAAGGATTATTCCAAATTGGAAAATTTTTCAATTCTATTATTATTATTTTTGTTCTTCTTAGAAAAGTTTACTTTATATATTAATAAACCTTATCTTTGCTTCCTTATAATATGTCGTGCTGATTGTACAATTTTCATTTATAAATTCAAAATAATTTATCAATTATTAAAATGATAAATTGGTTCATGGAACGGTTTATCTATTACATCGATTACTGGGCTTCAGGCAGTTGATTTGGAGAAAGTTTCTCGTGGATATTCTGAAATACGAAATTGATAATGATTAAAAATTTATCTTACCGTTCAAAGTAAATGTATACTGTTATTTGCTTAGGTATTTAACGGTACATAGATATAATGAATGAAGTTAAACTACCTACTGCTTGAAGGATTTTTGGTCATTCTTGGATGTTTAAATTTATTTTGCACTCAATTTTATTCAAGGAGCATTCATTGTTATTGCTTTCGAGTTACGAATTATCATATTCATTACAAATGCCTTATCTTTCGATTAAAACAAATATAAACATTAGGCTTGAAACTTCGGTGTTTTTTGGAATATTATTTTTTATTTTACTTTTATATGCTGACAATCTCCTATTCTTTTACAATAATATTATTATTATAAAATATAATCACATATAGCTATAAATGGCTTTGCAAGCATTATTATAATTAGAGATAACATTTCTGATAAATCACTTTAATCATACGCGTTGTCATAACAACTCAATGTATAGTCATAGTAATTTGTAATTCAAATATAAATAGACATTAAAACACCATAAATCACCATAGTTATATCGTAAAAACTATAATATTAATTATTGGCTCACAAATAAAAAGTATATATACCGAGTGAAATCATAAATTTCACACATACAAAATTCAGACACTATCAGTTCACGATAGACTTCGAGGATTTCACATACTGTAATCGTTCAAGTTATGAATCGTTCATCATTAACGAATTTTATCATACGAATTATGCATTATTAACGAACTTACTTCTAGAGAGAAATTCCTATTGCGCGATTATTATTTACATATTTAGTTCATTTTACGTTTCAATCTATTCATCATGGTAATTTTAATTATTTCAATAAACTGTAAATTTGTGCCAATCTCCGTAAGGAAATTAGTTGCAAACCTATGATAAATTATTTGTACTTCCGTTAAAATTCAGCTTCAATGATTTTCGTCTCAATTGAGTGGATCGTCGTTCTCAATGGCGATTGTTTAAGGCACTCTTCAGGTCATTACAGTTTTCTTGAATAAACTTCAGCATTACACATTTATCGATTTATGTTGTATTGAATAGATTTTTATTATCGGTAGTCTGGATTTCATTGTTATCTATATTATACACGCAACCTTCTTATCTGTTAAGGGTTAGATATTGTTAGAAACATTGAATATCTCTTTTAACGATTTTAAACCAATTTACGAACAAATCATCGATTATAATATTGTTTATTTGTTTATTTCTATCAACAAGTTATCAATCACAGTTTTCGTCAATATATGTTTCATTCAAATAATAATTTCGGAATTTTTTATTTAGTCATATTTTATAATATGCAGATTGTTATAGCTTGAACCCCTCCGAGTTTCTTTTTATTAAGGCATCCGCTTTTAAACTTAATTTACAAAATAACCAGTATTTTCATTGATTCAAAGACGAATTTCACAATCCTTCATCTATTTTCAAATTCATTCAAAATTTAAGGATGACTCTTACACTACATTTCTTTTACAAGAAAAACAAACCACTAATGAAACAAACCATAAGGTCTTAAGTTTAATGATTCTTCGAGCAAATCCAACGGTTTGAAAAGTCATGGTCTAGAAAAGTCATGGTCTAGTAGAAATTCGGTGGAGCTTCATCCTATATGTGCACATTTTGGCGTTCTACAACGTCTGGAATCACGATATGGAGTGTAGAGAGATAATTTTCGTTCTTAACGTAATATTAATAACTTAATGTGTTGAATTGCTGGCTCAGACAGTGATACCACGTTGATCCATAGATTTCGAATGTAGATTATTTTGATTTTTATCAGTTATGATGTTTATCTGATCCATTAAGATAGAACTTTCCTTTATCTATTCAAATAATTTGGATTTTAAATATCTTGAGAAAGTTGAGCCGACTGGTGGGCGTTTTCTGTTTAATAAAAATTCTTTACATTAAAGGCGCAATCTTTAGTAGTTTGACATTGTGGTGTGGTTCAAATTTAAAGGAGTATACCAATCAAACAATCAATAATCCAACAAATTTGAATTTTCAAAATTAGTAGAATTGATACCAATATTTTAAATATTCAATAAATTCCTGAAATTTCGCTGAGGGGGATTCGCTGTGTGTACGTGTGAATTATAATGTCGTTCTGTTGATTTAGTGCCACATTATTAACAAATTTTGCAAAAAATTCCTGATATGATTTGATAAGATATTTTATTATCAGCAGTTGCTTAAACACCTAATATTAAATTAAATATTTTCAATCAGCAACGCTCTTTATTGCTGAATCAAGTCTGTTGATGAACTAAATCATGTCTCACTGTAAATATACTTGGTATGCAAATTTGAAATTCTTGTATGTGGATTGAGTTTCATAAAGCCATTTTAATTATATTGAATTATTTTTTTTATTTTTGTAACAAAAATTGACCATAAGCACCAAAAATAAAACCTCATTGTGTCAGAAAGCTTACATTTTATATTATTTTTTCGAATTTTTATTTAATAATAAAAACATAATTTTATTTCTTTCATCTTGATTAAATTATTTTCAAAATCAAGCCATTACAACGACCTTTATTAAAGTCGTTGTATACTTTTAAATATTCACTACCACAATAATAAATCAAACTCAAGAATTGATAATTTTAATAATATGTTTACAAAATAAAGTTATCATCAAATCATAATTCAGACGAAAAACTTGTGCAGTCAGCTAGATTAATTTCCCCAATAAACAAGATATTCTAATATCAAATTCATCTAATGTATTTTTTTGAAAGATTAAAATCCCTATCCTGAACTCAGGTACTGAACACAGAAATTATTGTAAATATTTTGATACGTGTGTAAAGGAAATGATATTCTGTTAGATTCAACTTCATAAATCAATGTTATCCTGGAAATTAAATTTGTTAATTACACTGAGAACGAAATATCCATAAATAAGAGTCATGAAATTATTGAGAATAAATTTAAATATCGGCGATTATAGAATTTGATATCTTATAATGTAGTGAAATAAAGATTAGTTGTAGTTATCGACTGACGAAATCATGAATTTTATCTCATTTGCACACGGTTGATATATTTTGTTTAATAAGTTGTTACATTAGTTTTTTTAAATATCCTTCAAAATGTTGAGCATAATAATATTCTTAATGTTGAATCACAGAAATCTACAAACCGGGCAATGAGAAGATTCAGTGGTGATTTGAGATTTCGAATCGATTTTACAATTAGAAAAATTTACTTGCATCTTTTTCTTTTTTCCTGGAACTCAAGTAATTAGTTCGAATCTGAAATTGTAAAAATATAATAAAAGAAGCACAATAGCAATACATAACGCATGCCATTCGATGAAAAAGTCCCAATAAATAAGAATATCGTGAAAACCTTGTTTCTGAATCAGAACAGAACTAGATAAATCGAAATTAGATTCAATAAAATCATGAGTGATAAATAATTTTATCTCATGCTTTATCATGACTTTTTGCTTCGATGTCATGCAATTTTATGTTTGTCTTTCATGTACATACCGTGCGATTCATCAATCCCCGTCTTTAAAATAGAACAACAGTAAGAACAAACTAAATGTATTGAGTTACTTTAATGCACAGCAAAACAAAATAACAGTATGAACAAATAACTATAAATAATAAGCAATTTCATAGAAACTGCTCAAAATATTCACCATCTTGCTCCAAACAGAGATTGCATCGTTTCCTGAAGCTTGAATAACATTTACTGACGAATTCTTGATTGGTGTTTATTAATTCGTATGAAATTGCTTCTTCAAGTTTGTTGAGCGTTGTTTAATTGCTATGAATTGCATAAACCCGATCTTTAATATAGCTCCATACCGAAAAGTCCAATACCATGAGGTTTGGAGATTTTGGTGGCCATTCCTTTGGAACTGCTTCCGCCATATTGTAATAATGGAACTGATTAATAAGAAATAAGAAATAAAGCACATAAATCAGTGAATAATAATTAATATCAATGAGTATAAATATGAGTATAAATTATATTGTGTTTTGTTGTTTTATTTTAGTTTTAGAGACGGTATATATAAATATAATCACTATTAAATTTTTCTTTTATTAATCACACATTTATATCAAGAATGCAGATGCCATCCGATTGGATCAACATTTCCCGATAAATGCGATCAAAGAAATAGCCAATGTTATTGCAAACGTGGCGTAACTGGCTTGTCATGCAATCGTTGTCAGAAAGGTTTCCAACAAACTCGATCTCCTATTCAGCCATGCATAGAAAGTAGATAAAGTCAAATAAATAATATTTTCTTATTGTATTTGTTTAAGCATACGATCTTCACAAAATTCCAATGGCTCAAGCTCCAGGTGATATTTTGAGATATGGTTTTGTTTTAATTTGGGTTTATTTGGTTTGGTATTGAGTATGAGTTGTAAGAACCACATCCAACCGATGTGATTAAGGAATCTTTGTTTTATCTCGAATATAAAATAGCTTCAATATACTTAAGTGATTTTAATAAGATTTAATCTTATACATACAGACATAAATAATTCCTTTCTTTCTGAATTGATGGTGTAGATGTTACAGCCCTTAACGCAATCTTTATCATTCTTATTTCAGTATTCTCCAGAATTCGTTTATTTGTCTTTTTTGAATTATCTTGTTTTAAAATTTATATTTTTTATTTTTTTACAAATTTTCTCAAGCAATATTATTCGACATAATGCGCTAACATAAGCTGTAACCATCTGTACCAAAAAGCTTCACATTATTACATGTAATCTCTCACTGATATTGAAACCGCTCTAATATTGTCTTATATCTTGATTTTTATTTGTTAGAGGGCCATCATTTATTTCGTATTGATAGTAACTAAAAATGAAACCATTGAATGATAAATGGTTATCATAAATTCACAAATATAAGTACAAAAATACCGTGTCTCTACAAAGTAAACCTAAAATTTCGTCATATCAGAATTACGTCAATCATATGGTACAACAAATTTCCGTACTTAAAAAACATCTCCACATCTCAATAAATCAGTAACAAACGAGATATCACGATGCAATTATTCGTCTTCAAAATAATTTTCGCGCAACATTTCAATCCACAAATGACATCCTGTCTCGTGAAAAATAACGTCTTTCAAATCATACTATTTTTATGTCCATTTAATTGGCCGACACGTCCGGTAAACGATTTAAGCGTTTTTAACATATCAGTTTAAATCATCAACAGTTGATTAGAAAATATAAATCATTCTTGTTAAACAATGTCTAAAGAACAGAATAGTTTCTACATAAAAACAACTCCAGACTATCAATGGAAATTTCTTTGGAAAAAACGTCGACCAGGAATTATTGTAGCAAAACAGCAAGGAGCTCATGATTTACTAATGATTACAAGCTTGAATATTAATAGTAATTTTTCAAAAACCTGAAAAAATCTCGAGAGATATTTTCATCGAAACCGAAATCTAAACCAAAATTGCTCTAAGTAGTAATTACATTAAGATACCACTTGTAGAGAATGAGGTTGATGATTTTGCCTTGAGTAGATTGAATTGGAGGAAAATTTTATTCCGACTATTCTGAGAAAACCATTACCAATAAGTGGTACTACTATCACGCTGTTCAAGTACGTCTGGGAAACATATTAGTTGAGAGACTCTTCTCGAGCCTTTAAAATTGGGGAAATTCTTCACATATTCACTGGATTTTTCATTTTTTTAAATTTTCTATTTATTCCTTGAATTATTTATTATTATCTTATTTTCTGTACTATTATCTATTATTTTTTTATAACTTTTTAAATTATTATGATTTATTATTATTATTAAATTTAGAAAATAAATGTCAACATTGTAATAATAAAAGAAAACGAATTCGTTTCAAGAAATATTGTCGAAAAGATGCAGGTTTGTTTTATTTTATCAATTAGAAATTCATAACATTAGTTAATATTTTAATTTATATGATGTAATTTTTTATTTGATTCAGTATAATTAAATATATTGATTTATGGATAAATTTAGTTATTTTAAAATGTAATTTGTTACAAATTTGGATTTATGAATCTATCCAAAACTAATGAGTAGAAATGACTATAAAACTAAATACTGGAATAATCAATTATTTGATTTGCACACCATCCTAATTCCCAAGTTCAGTTCATTTTCCATGCCTCATAAAATTATAATATCTTTGTTTTTGTTTTACTTTCACATTAAACCGCATTCTCTAATGCTTCTTTAGTTCTACTATCACAAAAAGTACAAATTATTTCTCGTTATTTCCGTCAAGTGTGATGACTGGTAATTTTCGATATCAAATAATATAATGATCGATATCGTGCTGTAGTGGTTACGAGGTTTGTCCTATTAAATTTGATAGCTGGCATTCCAACGATTGACCAATTTCCGCAGTTGTTTCTGCTCATCAGTATCGAATGAAATCATTTGAACAACATAGCAACCGATGGTTATTTCACACTTTATCCAACACTTTTACCAGTTATTTGTCAGAAACTGTTTGCAATGAAATTTTGTTTTGACGTAGCACATTCCTTTCCATATCAAAGCAAAGTCCACTGATTGGCGAGTTCCAAAACTTGTGGATTTTACAAATCATCTTATAAAATTCTTTACTGAAACTTGGCGTTGGCAACGATGAAATCAAATCGATCATATTGGAAGTAATAAATTATTTTGAATTGTCAAATACATTTTGTAAAAATATTCTCTGGAAAAATTGCTACAATAAGATGTGAAAATCACTGAAAATAGATTTTGTTTAGATTATTATAAAAAAAAACCTTTTAAATAATTATTTTCTTTGATCTCGATCGTTTGAATTTCTAAATGAATTTAAATATAAAATTGCTTTGATTGCTACTTACTGTAATCAGTAGATAAATAACTGAACAATTTTAAGTTCATTTTAAATTAATAACAATAAATATTGATAATAAAATTTAAGTATTGCTGGTGACGATGCAATCCAGAGAGCAGCATGGTGAGATGGTTCGATTCGAAATGAAAGTAAATTACGTCTATCGGATTGATACGGCCAAATTCTCTCAGCTACATCCTGATTTTCTGGCTTCAATAAATGCAATAATCATCAATCAATATAACCATTCGACTTTTCCATTGTGGATTAAAGAAACCGACATCAAATGTGGATGTCCATCGTTGTTGTTGGGTCTGACGTATCTGGTGGTACTGAAATTGCATACCTATAAATATTTAGAGCGATCCGAATTATTGTTGGATCAAAAAAGTGTCGCACTGCCATGGCAAAAAACATGGGAAAGGCGAATGAAAAAATTTGCAAACAAAGAACATCAAGGGCTCTGCGCAAAATGGAAAGGCCAACGTAGGTATCGTCGGCGATATAAGCACATGAATAATAGAGTTTAAACGCAACATTAATTAGTATATTAATTAGTATACATCATTGAAGATTGTTTATCTCATCTCAATTACGTGCTGTTTACTTTTATGATATCGTGGTTTTTCTCTCTAAAATATTTATCATTAAATATGGATGATGATAATAATCATTATTATAATGATGATAATAATAATGATGATATCTGTTTGTTCGATAAGAGTGTGGATATGTTACTTTGAAATGTAAATAGCAAATTTTCCATTCGTTTCAAACGATGTTATTGTGCCATTTATCAAGTTATAATTTAATAGATTTGTTGTTTCAGGTGATTTATTTTTAGTGGAAATATCTTGTGAAATATCTTTTGATTTGTTGCTGAAATATGATGCCATCAATCAATGGTTTGATTTTATTTATCAAATTTCTTTTCGTCGACCTGGCAAATTATTAAATTAATTGATTTTGTTAGACATTCATCACAACAGTCTCAAGGACAAGATGTTATTCGATAATATTTATTTTATCAATGCAAATTTTCTTTATTGGAAATCGTTGTTTTCGCCTTTGATAATATATTATATATAATGTCCTATATAATATGAATAATAATAATAATAACAAG
>JBBMOY010141121.1:0-12424 GCA_037951405.1 Platydemus manokwari | reverse complement strand
TATATATATATGTGTGTGTGTGTGTGTACATTCTCTTGATTCGATCACTGGAAAGCATTATTTATATCAATCAAAATTTAACCCATGATATAAAGAATAACATAATAATAATTATAAGTGTCATCTTTACAAAGGTTTGCAAATTGATTATCTCAGCAAGTAGTTCAATAAAGGACATGTATCTGAAACTGATACTCAACCTCGAATCCACAATTCCACACTCGAGGTGGAACCAACGACAACTTAATTTCACTCTTTTATCACTTTCTTGTTATGTATGAGTGTATGTCGATATCCTTTTCGAATTCATATCGTTATATCATTTATACGTTTTAATAATATTTAGCATAAAAGTTAGTCTCAGTTTTGTTATTGAAAGTTTTATTGGAATTGTCTCTCATCAATGCCCTCAAATAATGGTTTGGGATAAACGATAATTTACGATTTTTATTGTGAAATCAATTTAAAATCATTCGAAAACCTAATATTTTTATCAACGGAAAACAAAGACATAAAGATGATGAAATCATAAACTGATACAGACCTCAATTTCAAAGCTGTTGAGACTATAAATGATTCTTAAGTCTATAGATCTTTACTAATCCTTTGAGTTGATACAAGACATAAGGATCATTTATCTTTTAAAAAAATCTTTTTAAACACAATTTATTTTAGTAATGACCAAAAATCGATCAATATTTACAATAAATAATTACCGATATGATGTTCATGTAGTGGGGAATTGTCGCGAAAGGAAACTTTTCTCGGCGATGCCTGTTGATAATCAAATGATTCTGAATTGGTCGTATTAGTTGCAACACATTTAACTTGTAATTTTTCTTTACTTTGTACTTCTTCGGAAAAATCCAAAAGCACCTTGATGCCATTTTGGATCTCATAGAATACATCAAGCATGGACGATTTGACGAATTTGTTTTCGGGATCCTTTTGAATCTTAGAAAATGAGATTTCATTTATGAAATTATTGCTTTACGAAATAAAATATAATTTAACGGATAAAATATTATTATAGTTTTTATTATTTTTATAAATATAGGATTGGAACGAAAGTCTTGTCCGATAGGAAATAATATTGATTTAACCAATAAAGAAAATATGTAAATTAAGAAATATAAACAAAACATCATTCGTCTGTAAATCTGAAATGTTGAAAATAGTCACCTTTAAGATTCACACACACTTTACCAGCGTTCTGGAAGTTGTTTTATGCTGTTTTCAAAGCATTACGCAGGTTTTCAAGCGAACCACTTTTTCAAATTATCGGTTACTTCTTCAGCGGATTGATAGGCTTTCCCATGAAGTGAGTTCTTCATAGGAGAAAACAGGTAATAGTCTGAAGGGACAAGGTCTGGGGATTGTAGTGGATGCGGTATTACCATAAAACTGATAGCAGCAAGCTTAATTTTTGCCGCATGCGGTCAAGAGTTTACGTGAAAGTAATAAAACTTTTCAAAACCGTTTCCACACAACCGGTGCCTCTTTTTTCGAATTGTCTTTATTGGTTAAATAAATATTATTTTCTGTCGTTCCAATCCTATATTATTATCGATTATTTATTAAAAATTATTGACTGCTTATTTATTTATCATCTCACATAATATTGTGTTCAAACCAATTTATTAAATTCAATATCAAACATAATTACAACAGATACTCACGGGCATGTTCTGAGTATGAGTAAAATGATCATTGATTTGAATCCAACAACGAACGAAATATTAAATTATTGATCGGATATTTTATCCAATACTGATGATTAATAAGGAGCGTTATTAAACCGCTAGTAAATGTATCGGTAATCGTCAAGGCTTAATCGGAAAATGTTGAAATGATTACCATATTATAAATTATCGAATTGGGAATTGCTGAACCCAAACCAGTGATAAATCAAATATATCCAACAACATGATGGTGATTCTGGCTTTTGAAATAAATATTCGGAAATTTTAATTATTTATTTGAAAGATTTGAAGTGAGTCGACTCTAAGGAATTGACTTTTCAAAGCAGTACAAAAACAAGCAAAAAACGAAAATGATTGATTACAAGAATTATAGGAGAACATTGTCATCGCAAATATCATTGATAAAGTACGAGTACTATTGTAAAATAATCAAGGCGAATGAAATTTTCCATGTGATGACATATTAATAAACCAATGAAATTTATTTTAAAAAACATGCCCTTGCAAACTCTAAATTGTAGAAGACATCAGGAGACCGATCGATAATGAAAGAAAATAAGTTATAAATTCTTATTTTTCTATTTTACTTTATATTTATTTCTCTATTTTTTATTCGAGTTATATATATTTGTGTGTGAGTGTGTGTGTATGTTAAGAGATATTCTCCAATTAATTAACAAGGCGTTATAATGACTCACTTTTTGCAAGATCTGGAACAACTTAATAAATTGAATCGAAATATTCTTCCCAAGTACAATGATTTTCTGATTGATTTTATCTGTAGTGATACAGAGACCGAGTTCCTTGATTAAATAATTGGTTAATGTTTGTTGTTGTTAGTATTCAATGACAATAATAGTTATTTACCTCCAAGGATTCAAGATAATCGAATAAAGTTGCTTGACACTGGCTACTGATATTGTTAACAATAGTTCGACTTTGATCGATGTCGTGAAAAAGTTTCTGGAGAGGCATTCTCATCAGTTCTGACGACAAAGCCAGAACAGACGAAGCATGATTCACCAGTTTCTCCATTGCACTATCGATTTTCAGATGAAAGCTTTCATAGTTTCCTGAATTTCGAGAAGTTTTCCATTACTTGAATATATTTCATTTCAGTAATCATTGAAAAAACAATCTTATATAAGGTTTATTAGGTAAATTTGTGCTTGATATAATGAAATGGTCTGTAATTTCCTCAATAATAAATGTTTAGGATGATTAAAATCGACTGATAGCAGCACAATGTCTGACCATTCATTGTGGATATTTGTCAAATGATGGACATACTTAAGAATTCTCATGAGAATTGTATTATTTTATTTTGGAAATCTATAAGCTTCATTATTTTGAAATCAAAGAAATATTCAAATGGAAAAATCTCTAAAAAATGAATAAAGAAAAGAAGCATTTTTGATACTTTTCGTTGGAGAAAAACAAGAATAATCGTTTAAGTTTGATATTTTCGATACCATGACAACTTCAACTAATCAATACCATAACAACTTCAACTAATCAATACCATAACAACTTCAACTAATCAATACCATGGCAACTTCAACTAATCAATACCATGGCAACTTCAACTAATCGATATCATGACAACTTCAACTAATCGATGTCATGACAACTTCAACTAATCGATACCATAACAACTTCAACTAATCAATACCATAACAACTTCAACTAATCAATACCATAACAACTTTAACTAATCGATATCATGACAACTTCAACTAATCGATGTCATGACAACTTCAACTAATCGATACCATAACAACTTTAACTAATCGATATCATGACAACTTCAATTTAATTCAAATATAGTTGATAATAATCGATTTATTGTTGGTGATAATAATTTCCATGAATAATTTTAAATTAATTTGTTTATTATTAGTTTAAAAACAAATGCAAAACCTAATCAAAGCATTGTTTATTAGAATAGAAATATCAAATTTCATAAATTTATTCATTTTGATTTGCTGAAATGCGACAGGAACAAAATACAAGGACTGACAAATCTATAATAAACCCTATTAAATCAATTCATAATATTTAATCTAATTGATAAATTTTTCCATTGGAGCTGTATTGATTTTACTGATACAAATCATTTCTCTGCTCTCGATATCAATTGCGTACATATTTGACAATCGATGATGTGGCTTGTATTCACACAGTTTAAAATTTGTCATTTGATATAATTTTCAGTTCTTTCGATGTTATTATTGTCGAACCTGAAGGTGAAAGATATCTTGGAAATGACCAACAATCATTTTGAGTGAAGCTGCTAATGCTGATCTTATTAAACCGAAAAATTGACTGAAGTGATTGAAAGAATTTTATAATTAACTGCTGCACTTACGAAAGGCTCTACACACGAAATGTTCAGGTTACAAACGCCTTCTTGGAAAAATATTACCTCTGGTTACAAAAGAAATGTCAGGATACGACAAATGAAATCTTCAAAATATTTAATTTTGTTTAAATAGTTGAGTTTTCAGATTTTAATAAGGATTTAAATTTGTCAAATTTTGTTACACTTTTATTACTCATGGATCCCAAGAAAGTGATGGAAAAAAGTGGTGAGAAGAAAAGAGATGTTTTGTCCATACAAAAAAAGGGGAATAGAAAACGGGAAGCGTTTGGTTGATCTAGCCCAATAGTATAGTCGTCGTCTGTCTACAACAGGTACGATATTAAAACTAAAAGAAGCCCTACGACTACTTCCACAGGTTTCTCAGTCATTTCGGTGAGGTGGTCTGCAGTTAAGGATGAGATGCAGAGGTTGTTATTCGTGTAGATAAAGAAGAAAGAGATAGCTGGAACACTGTGGCAGAGACCATAATTATATATAAATTCTATTTTACTTTATATTTAATGAACTACTCAAAGTAAATCAATAAAATATAATTGATTATGTTAAGGATTATACTTCCTAAAGATCAAATGACAATCATCCTAATAAAATAAACAGATACATAAAAGATTGATAATTCTTCTCGACTGCCTCTGTAGACTGTGTTTCATATATTTACTTGACCCTTAAATTTCGATATTCGGTGTTCTCCAATTTAAAATCAAAGTCAAATCTGAGATCGTGATTTGAAAGCCCCTGATCAGCTGTTAACATTTATGTCAACAATGTTGGTGTACCAACGCTTTATTGAAGGTTTTTCCAATGATCTTATTCAAAATTTCAGCCCATTTTGTCCTATACACCACCTTATCAACCTAAAGTTCTAATTGCATTTATTCTCCAAATCACAACCATCACAAAATTTTATCAAAACACTCAGCTATTTATTTAAAATTTCATCAATATTAGATCGATTTATAACTGCCTCCAGATGCAATCTCATCTTTAATTCATCTCATTTCATAGCTGAAATTAAAAGACATTTTCGTAACCAATCTTCATATATGTGCAAGGGTATTGGGAAAACATTCAATAACATCACTTTAAATAAACATTGACGATCCAGTAATTGCATTCGATTCTTATTTCGATTGATTTTCTATGAAATTCATTTTGTAGATCGACAAAAACTTTATTATTAAAAAAATCCAGCTACTCTTTCTTACATCAATCGATAGAATAAATATTTATTGACATCCCTTTGCAATGATCAATTCCGTCCATTGAAAAATCTCTAAAAATATTTCACGCTCCATGAAAATATATGAATGACATTTACAGCGACAATTTCGAACAATTTCAGGGTCAAATTTTATTGACACACGATCAGAGGAATTTTATCAGCGATTTATGATGTCTTTTTGATGTGATGTTTGTCAAATTAATCCTCTACACACACACCGATAACCATTTAATGATATTTTATTATTATTATTATAACGGTTATATAATATCTGATGAATTCGTTATTTCTGTTAATGTCACAGAAATAATTGAAAACCAAAATGATTTTCGGATTTTAATAATTCATTTTTAATAATAATCAGAAGTGCAGATAAAGTGCAGCACAATTGTATTTTTATCTGCAAAATATTTGTTGAAGCAAATGATAAACCGATATTTTATAATAAATAATAATTATCGATCGGGTTGAAAAGGAGAAAATAATCTGTCTACTCACTCGATAGGTGATGAAGGTTTGTTTAAGTCCTTTTGGACTCAACGAAATACCATAAAGACCAATTTATATTTCATTGATCGCTCCTGACGATCCAGGATAAATAGTGAATACAAGATAGAAATCTCGCTTTTCATCAAATCTAACTTGACGAACATGTTTTCATATAAAATATACATTTGGGTATTTTAATGTATTTGATATTTTTGAGTGAGGTCTTGTGAAATGGCTGTGTGTGTGTGTGATCGTGTGCGTAGAGAGGCGATAGTTTTAAGTAATCCATATTCAAATTCACTTACAAAATATCTCCATCAAATTTCAAAATTAACATAATACTATCACATTCGATGTTCAAGCTTGTCTGCCAAAATTTGCATGCCGCATTGCCTTCATGAATAATAGAATAATAAATTAGAGCTGGCTTAATAAATCTGAATTTGTTGGATAAAATGTATTTGAAAATAATATCTTGAATTCATCACACACTGATAGTCGATGTGAATATTTGTGTGCAGCATATATATAAGCGGTAATAAAATATGTTTATCGTTTATTATCATTGGTTATTATCAAGAAGCTGAGAAAGAAATATGAAGATATTATGTTATATCAGATCAATAATAGATGACGAGATGGTGTCACTCTCGATATTGACAGATAGTTTGGAAAATTGTGATAATTTTGGAATGAGGATTCCATTGAAATGTTTCTCTATTTGTCAATATCAAAACCAAAATCAAAGTTATTTTATATTTTTAATGTTTTCAAATAAAAGATTATCGATTGAAGTGAACCAATTAATCGATATTTTGGCTCAAAGCCTTAACCGAAAGATTTTACGGTAGTGAGTTTTACGTCTTTCTTGACCAATAATTAATCTATGGAGCACATTAAGGAAATAATGAAATGTGAAATAGCAACGCATCCAGGTATTCTAAATACAAGCTCTCTTGTAATTGGAAAATTTAAATGATAGAATCTTTGACAATGATGCCTTAAGGTAATTATATAAAACACCATTGAAGGAAAAAAATTCCAGTAAAGAACATGTTAATGTTAGCACTCTACATTGACATGACACGCTAAATGACACACACAGATAACTGTGAATGAGACTAAACAGGTTTCTTGAAGCACCATTGGATTAGATGATCGTGTTAAACGATCACTTTTCAGCCCAATAAATTCTTTCATCTCAATCACTGTTACATAGAAAATATGTAACACAAATGTTTTTATAATAGTTTGTCAAAGCTGACAACATATATTTTAATCATAGTGTTCCTAGGTGTGTCTGTGTGTGTGAATAGCTCCCTTTACGTAGACAATACTAGAAGGAAATAGAAATTTGAAGAAACTGGAAACTTATCTACTAAGTTGCGATCAGAAAGACCATCTGATGAAATCATGAAGGAAAAGGTGGTAAATTTGGTAAAAGAGAATGATGGTACAAATCTACGAGAAACTGCACTGCTGTGTATGACTTCACAAACTTCTGTTCACAGTTATCTCAGAGAAGAAAAAATAGCTCAATACATTTAGTTTGTTATTAATATTGCTTTATCTTAGTTTTAGAGATGGAGACTTATGAATCGCACGGTGTATCAAAGATCTGTTTAAAATTGCTAAGGACAAATTAATAGTTATCATTTGGTTAACAATGCTAACAAATAGTAGCGACAAAACAATATTTTATGACGATTGATAGATAAATAAAACAAAAATCAAACTTTGTATTGGCTGTTTGATTTGAAGCGTTATGCAATCTGTGAATTTGTCAAGTCGATTTTGAATATTGATAATGGTTTCATCAATGCAATGATTATCAGCAATTTGCAATTTGCTGTGATTGTTATCATGCTTGAGCAGTGATGGAGAGTTGGATACAATAAGCTATGAAATATAAACATATTTTTATCCAATAGATATAGATAATATTCGAAATCATTTTTATTCCTCAACAATTAGCTGAGTTAAAATGAAGTAAATATTTATCGAATATTGTTGATATATTAATATTATGTTAGAGCGGCAAATATGATTTGATAAAATAGCTACTGTCTCATTATAGCAGCATTTATATTTACATAAATGGAATATTTATTCTTACTGATATATTATTAATGGTATAATTATATTATTATTATTTTGATTATTTCTGTTGTTATAATTAAAATCATGATCATTAATACTAAACATAATTATAATAATTATCAATATTATTTTATTATCGTTATTGTCACTATTATTAGTAGTATTATTATTACGATTATTATCATAACTACTATTTTTATTACTATTATCATTATTATTACTATCATCATCATTATTATTATTAGTGTTATTATTATTATTATTATTATTATTATTATTACGATTATTATTATTACTATTATCACTATTATTATTATTTTTACTAATATTATAATTATAATTACTGTTATTATTATTATTATTATTATTATTATTATTACAACTACTATTATTATAAATCAATATTATTCATCAATATTTTTACTAGAAAATTAAACAAATCCAAAATATTTACTCTCGAAATTTCTGTGCTTCCATCAGTATATGTTTTATCCAAAGCAGATCTAACACTTTCAATCTTGTTCATCATTTTAGCCTGAAAAGAAATTTTTATTATCGATATTTTCAATATCATCAATGACATCATCAATGACATCATCATAATCATTCGAATTATTTACAATGAAATAAACCTTTTTTCTAACTTAAAAGCCTAAATGTGATTGAGAAATAAGAATTTCCTTTTTATAAAATGCTAAACGAATAAAGATAATTATTAATAATATTTCATTAAATGAGGAAGAAGATCTGAAACAGAACTCTGAGACATACTTTAACATTAAACATTTTATTCTACAATAAAACCATATCCTGTTTGGAAGATGAGAGATATTTTTAGAAAATTCACGTAGCAATAAAACGAATTATATTTCACACTACTCATATTTATTATTTAGAGCCTGATTAGATTTATAATTAACCGTTCTGTAATGAAATGTTTAGGAACGATGGATTAGAAAACAATAAGATTCAATATAAATGATCTGGAACACACGTTATCATGACAACCACAGTAAAACATTACAAGAAACATAATGCTTTACATATTTCAACGCTACAAATTTCTTTCTCTACACAATATCGATTGCCATGATTCTGACTATGCAAAGAAAAGATAAGCCTTCACAACAATTATCATGCCATCCACATAGATAAACATCACACAATTTCACAACTATTTACCTCCGAACGTTTTCTGGGCTCATTCATAATGCCGTTTTCACATTCATCAGCAAAATTGGAAATCGTCAAAACTACTGATTCTGTATTGGTGGCCAAAGTTTTCTGTTTTTCACCGCTGTTTTGCACCAAAGATTGAGTATCATGGACAAGTGCTTCTGCTGTTTTGTGAATAAGTTCACTGAAAATCAAATAGTAATTCACACTGATGTTATGATGTAAAAATTGGTTTCTTATAAAATTCACAGGATAATATCGATTAATTTTCTCTCTTCGGTTCAATAGCTTATTGTGATTTCTGGATTATATCAGTATCAATTTAAGATCTTCTACAATTAAATATAACTCTTGTTTAACTTTACATTTAAGATGATATTTGTCGTTATGGTAACCCATAATACGCCATCATTTTTTTAGAGTTTTATGAATTATTTATAGATAGTTCAATTATTATGAATATAATGATTATATATAATTTATTTATCTTAGAATAAAAATAGTTTGTCAATAAAATTTGCCATCAAAACCATGCCATCAAAACTTTTATAACAAAACTAGCACTATTCATTTCTATTACATTTGTTGTTGATAGCATTGAAATCAATATTTTATTCGATCTTCTTGGGATGATTCTAGCTAAATGAAATAAATCTATATTTAATGATGATGATATCCAAACATTTGACAAAGAAAAAAATTAACTTTTATTGATTTTTAATGTGAGTATTTGAGATTTTCGATTTATGAAATAAATGATGCTTGAATCTGATATCTATCTAATTTATTGATCATGCAGATTTATCAGCATTAATTTAGACCAATAAACGATACCAGTAAAATGAAAGATATTGATTTTTTCACGGATATGAACAATTATGGAATGAATATTGGAATATATTTATGGACAAAGCATATACAAATCACAATCAATGATATTAATCTATATAATATTTTAGATCTTATAATAATACCAAGTGATTCATAAATCTCCATCTCTAAAACTAAAATAAAACAACAAAACACAATATAATTTATACTCACATATTTATACTCATTGATATTAATTGATTCACTGATTAATGCACTTTTTCTTATTTCTTATAAATCAGTTGCATTATTACAATATGGCGGAAGCAACTGGTGATGTTAAATTTTCGATTGCGAATAGTGTTTATAGTTAGCTATGCATTAGTGTACCAGAGTAGAGCCAAAGCTTGCAAAGAACTTCAACAACATTTCAATCGTGTATCACCAGTTAGGACAACAGTGCAATACTGGAAACAGAGGCTTGATGAAACTGAAAACTTATCAACTAGGTTGCAATTAAGAAGACCGTCTCATGAAATCGTGAAGGAAAAGGTGGTAAATTTTGTAAAAGAGAATGATGGCACAAATCAACGAGAAATTGTACGAGTGTGTATGACTTCACAAACCTCTGTTTACAGGTATCTCAAAGAAGAAAAAAAACTCAATACATTTAGTTTGTTCTTAATGTTGTTTTATTATAGTTTTAGAGATGGAAATAATCGCTCGGTATAATGGTGATTTACTCTTACAGTTTTATATTAATTGTGTTGTAATATGAATCTGAAAAAAATCATCATCTCCAACAAATTGTTTGCAATTGAGAACTGATAAATCATCAATTGCGTAATCCATATTTATGTCATATATCAAATTAAAAATCTGCTATTGTAAGACACCAGATTCCAATTCAGTTCAGGATCAATATTCATGAACAATGACGTAACTATTCTATAATTTCATGAAGGATCTGATCTACATTTTTTATCCTCTACTTTATGAAACGATTACGATTCCATATTTTGACTTGGTAAGAGGAACCATCATTGAAATTCCAGACTCCTAATCTGGTCCACGTGATTATGTTATGATTGCAGTGCATGTTTTCCCATAAACACTTTAAATGAATTTTAAAATTTTCATTCTAAACACAAAATATCCACAATTTAATCAAACACAACAACTGACACCAATTTTCGCTTAATAAAAATAATGAAATAATTCTTATTAACATATCGACGATCATTTCGATATCTATCGGTAAATATTATTATAAATATTATTTTTCTAAAATACCGAATACGTTCACGCTATACTGTATCCATTAGGAACAAGACAAAAAATTTAGCTCTATTCAACTGATACAGGAATTGAATAAAATAGTTCTTTATCGATTTAAGAAGAAATTCCGCAAACTCTATCGAAACCCAATAAAGATCAAGATGAACATTTATACGTAAAAGACCTCAAAAATATTCCAAATGATTAGAAATTAAATGCGCTATCATAGACATTAGAAATTGAAATGAATCAAGTACCGGAAAGCGCTTGAATGAGCAGGTTGTGATTGTTTCATAAATGGCATGACGCTTTTTTGTTCTCCATTCAACAGAAATTGACCAATGAGAGTGTTGTGGAAATTTTCGAAATCGGAATTTTTTATTCCAGCACTAGCAAAGAGAATGGTTGTATCATCATCCGTGATCATTCCACTCATTGTATTGGCCATTTCTGGATTCTGATCTAATGGTGCTACTTCCATGTTTTGGTTCTGATGAGAACAACAAAAACAAATTGTCATGATAATTATTCACCAAAATATCGAACAATGACCAACCTTGGAATCCAACGAAGCTTGGATGGTTTGGGCCAATGATGGATCAAATAATTTGAGAAATGAAATGATTTGATTCATTAAATCCTTCATTGTGATATCGGTGTGAATGATAATTCCTGTCTAAATGAAAGCACTCCATTAAAATATTTTGTGTCAATAGAATGTTTATACTGAAATAATGTTTAGATTTTCTGGGGAGAATTTAGTTTCGATTATATTAGATAAACAGTCGAATCAAGATAAATATCGCTTCATCCATTCCAGTAAAAAATATGCTGATATGAGTCGATTATTGACATAAACGAATTAACCTGTCAGTAATTGCCGTCGACCAGTGAAAAACAGTTGAACCAAAATTTAACTCAGTTTAGCTTTAACGGTATTTTATGAAATTGTCAACAAATGTTCCAAATATTACGCAATATAGTTTTTATAACAATTCATTGAAAAAATTTAAAATTGATTTAAAATTTTTAGCGATAAATCTCTGAAAACATTTATAAATATAAAAAATAAATACACTACAGGTGAATCAACTTTCGATTAAGATAATATTAAGCGAGTTCATTCCACAATTGACAATTATTATTATTATTATTATTATTATTATTATTATTATTATTATTATTATTATTATTATTTACTTGTTTGAAAATTTATTTTAAGAAAGTTAGAGGAAAAAACCATCACAGATTTTGCATACATTA
>JBBMOY010140010.1:0-12429 GCA_037951405.1 Platydemus manokwari | reverse complement strand
AAATTTATTTCTAATTTGTCTTCATTTTTAATCCAAATATAAAAATTTCCATATTTTATTATTAACTAATTTTTCTTTTATTCTTTCTTATATTTTGTCTATTTTCTTAAAAGATTATTTGGATTAAATTTATTTCGGAATTTATATAAATAAAAATAATTTTTGCACAACTTACAAAAAGTAATCCATTCTTTATAGATAATTGGTTCTCCATAAGATAGTCACTTGTTAAAAATGAAAGTTAAAATCAAAAGAGTCAAAATTGTATGTTAGATCTTCACAAATTGAATATTCACACATGTTTCTTTAAGATTTTTGAATTGAAGATTGGGTGAATATTGGGGTATGTAGACTTTGCGATAGTTGATTAACAGATAGAATAAACAGTATGAAGCAATTAGATTGAAGCTATATCACAAGCATATATTTGAGTCTTTCACTGACTTCAAACGTTATATCCACGCCCCAGCTCTCATTTCCAAATGTTTTCCACTATCGGTTGGTGATGTGGATCTCTATCGGCTTCTTGAACTCTAGCTCCTTATGACCTGTTTGTCTACTGTTTTGGATATTTGTGATATTAATTGTGTTGTTTAGGATTAAGATATTTTCGTAGGGCTTTATTTTGGGTATTTTACTCTTTCATGGACCGTATGAACTTGATAGTGATGGAAAGCTTTTTATCTTCGCTCTCCTCATCAACCGAGTAGAGCACTAGTCGGCCTATGGTTTCCCAACGCCTCAAAGGAATACACCAACCATATCTTGTACACAAGTTCATAACACCTAAAATACATTTAAATCTATCAGTTAATTTTTCAGACATAACAACTAAACCTCACTATAAGTGTTATCTTTTTCAAATATGTTTATTTATAAATTTTTTTATTTTTCTTATGTTCATGATGTAATTCTTGAGCTCAAGAATCTCATCTCGTAAGGAGTGGTTGCCTTCATCGATAAGTTCTCCTTTACGGAATATATCATCATCTGGGTATTCAAAGATTTTCTCAATTGATAAAATTTTTGGTTTTCTAACAAGTTTTCATCTAGATTATGATTTTGTTTCTCTGAATCCTTAACCAATGACTATTTTTCCTTTCATAATACTTTTAATTAAAAATCTTTCTACTTTTTCTCTAAAGATAGGATTGGCAATATTATTCATACTGTAAATCATTTTCAAATCAGCAACATGTCCATCCTGTAAATCTGCCGAAATATAATCAATATTATGATGCATAGCTATTTCATTCATTCTATTAACAGATTGATATTCTTCTTTAGCAATTGGTGAAATATCTAATTGGAATATCCCGTTTTGTTATAATTATTAATAATTTTATCATAATTCTGTAAATAATTTTGAAGATTTGCACCAGGTTCAGTGAAATTATGAACAAGATTAATTTTATTAAATGGATTCATATTTTTTGAATGAAATTCTCCATTATGACAATCAGCAGAAAATTTATTTGAAAACTTATTACATGTAATTGCTAGTTGGAGGTCACCAATCTGGATGTCAGCTTTGCAAAGTAACTTCCTTTAAAATTAAAACATCTTAATTTCGTAAGATTCCTACTTACGATTCGTACTCGTACCATTTGAACTAGTACTCGTATGTGTGACTCTTGGTATTTTCATGTTTTGATTTATTAGATCTTGAAATTTCTTTATTATCTATCTCACCAAATGTAACCTTCGGTTCTTGGCTTTCCAATTTTACTCACCTTTCTACTTAAAAATTGGGGTTTTCCTGGAACCAAAATAAAATAATATTTGATAATTATGAAAATATACCTTCTTCTTTTAAAATGTTAATTGTCAGGAGTTCTGGTTGTGGTAACACTAATTTACGTTTATAAATGTTATTAACACCAGGAATTTTAGTCTATGAAAACCTAATAATGTTTTCAAAAACTTTTTATCAAATTTTATAATATGGATTTTAAAATGAATTATCAAAAGAAAGTATAATACAAATATTGGAGGGACAAGATCATTTTGAAAAAGATTCAGTTATTAGAGAATTCTGTGTACTTTATGCGGGAATTTTGTTCGGGGAGAACACGGTCGAAAAGATTGGTTTCTCGAAATATCTTATATAACTATGACCATGAAATCTAAATGTGATAAAATTGTGAATCCTTCTGATTTAAATAAAACTAAAAAATCGATAATATCTGATGATTTCATAACTGAAAAAAATCAAAAAATAATGTCCGCTTATTATACAGAAGGAAGACATAATAATTGTTATTTTACTTATCTATCATAAAGTTTGATTTAAGCAAAGAAAATCAGAAATAATTCAGATTTCATTGTTTTGTTTAAGATAATAGGGATAGCGATTTAATACATTTTGAATTGTTAAGTAAAATTCTAGAAAAAGAACTTTTTAATTTTAATGTAAATAAGATTTCGATAAAAATGCAGATTTAATTCTTGATGATGTGTTAAAGATTTATGATTCTTTAAAAAAATAAACATAAAAAATAATTAAAATAGAATGAAATTCCTTCGAATGAAGTTAAGAAATATTTAATAATCGATCCCCATAAATTAATTAAGATATTATCATCTTTTCGCGAGTTTATATTTAAATGGTAATTAAAATTAACAATGGTTCATACAGAATTATTTAGAGCTGAAACTATATATTTAATTAATAAAGTACTCATTTTATTTGCTCATATTTGGGATAAAGATATGGAAAGAATATTATATACGTATACAATTTATTATTCGTCTTTATGTGCAGATTTTTCAGATGTTCGTGTGTGTTTTTCCATGTATAACCTTTACAAATGATAATATTATGATTGATGTGTGTGGTTTAATAAATGAAACTGATTCTAATTAATAACTACCCTCAGATGATGGCTATAAAGATATTTCTATGATTATTTCTTTGATTCAGATGATGACTCAGATAATAAAATAGTAAACTAATTCCTTCACCACAGTGTAAGGTAATTACTGGAAAAATTCCAATTCCAGAAAGAGCAGGCAAAATAGCTGACACAATTCACACTATTCCAACACTAAAAAATATTGAATATTTTGAACTGTTATCGAATCTACTTCATCTACTTCATTTATGTTTTAATTTACTATAATGAAACAATAATTCTTCAAAAAAGTCTATTCATTCATAAAATTATCTATTCTAAGTTTATTGCAACTTAATTTTAATTTATAGTTTTCGAAACCTAATTAATCCGGAGTACTTCAGTATTCAATAGCTATTCGACAGCTAACTTTATTTTCCATTCCCACTTTTTTCAGCATTTTAATAGACAATATCTTCAGGTTTTAATTGTTCATCATCTTTAAATTTTGTTTTTTCCTTTGTTTGTGGTTTATTCGATCATTATCTCCATCATCTATCATTCCAGATCATAAATTCATTAAATTCTTTGTTGATGGAATATTAGTTTCATTGTCTAATTTTAAATATTTTTGATTATTTAATTTATGAAGTATAAATTGTTTTCCCCAAATACCGATCATTAACACTCGAAACTCCTTGTTACCAAAAACGGTTTGATACAAACAGTGGTGATGCAACTTACTGATAAATGATTATTTGGCTGAAAATTATAAAGATTTAGATCTGTTGTTTTCGTTCATATTTCTTAGTTTCAATATTTCTATTATCCTGCTTTTCGCCAATAGGTGTTAGATCCTTATTCCTATCGATAATGTTTTTTTATCTCTAAAATATTTGAAGTAATTTATGCTTCCAAATTGTTATGATGAAATTCCGGCTTTCTTTAACACTTTAGAGTAAATTTCAATATCTCTATGTGCTTATTGTTTATCATTTATATCTCCAAGTATTAAAGCCATCAAATCATTGGTTAATGGAATATTAGCTCCGTTGGTTGAACTATATAATTCAATAGTTAATAATTTTTATTGATAAAAAGTTAATACCATTTAATATCTTCTATTCTAAAGATGGAATATGTGAACTCCAGGATAATATTTCTCAAAAGAATCTTAATGTATATGTTTCAGTTTATTCGCTTGAATAAGTTTCTTTGGATTAACATCTGTAGATTTTTTATATTTTCTTTCTTATTTTTAATACCTTTTAACTTTTGATTTCCTTCTTCCATCGCTATTTGTTGTTTTTCCTGATTGTGAACAAAGGTGTAAAAAATTCAGCGATGCTTTGATTTAATAAAATTTTCGAAAATTGTTTTTATTCAACCTCCTTATTTTATTTATATTTTAGAGCTATTCTTCTCAAATCATATATTCTTTTATTGGTGTCAAAAAAAATCGTAGCCATTTCGTAGACATAAAAATGATACTATTTGCCACTTTTTTATACTCATCAAATTTTACTATATTTTTTCTCTTTGAAATGGTTTCTCGAGGAGGACCTTTGGATGCTGAAAAAGAGTATATACATATATAATGGGAGTTTAATTTTGTATATTCTGACATGATTAATAATTTAATGTTACTTGATCTTATATTATACCTTTTAAAATTTACTTTTCTCTGTTCTAAAGATTTCTACTAATTTGCCTTTTAACATACTTTTGCCTATTTTTTATTTTCTGAGAGATTTTGTAGCTACTTAATATTTAATTTATTATTCTGAAATACTGTGAAAGATAATTCAAAATGTCTCTAACAAATATAGTTAAGCAAACTATATGGTTCTTTGGAAAGCTAACCAAGATAAATTTAATATTTTATTTTGGTGGAACTTCTGTGCTTTAGACTACAATTTTAAAATAAAACACTTATTTAAGCTTAAGTTAAGAAAACGGATCATGGCTAAAGTTAAAAAGTATTAACATGGAAATTTTAATTTGTTGAATGTATTGCAAAAATCTATATAGCTTATTTAATTAAATTCTTTAAAAACATTTTGAATTTTTTATTTAAGTACTTATGAAGAATTTAAGTTGTTTGAAATCAAATATTAAATACATTAGAGCTTCAAAATGTCCTAAAATTTTTATATTTAAAAAATGAAAAAAGTAGGTCGAATTTCAATTTATTAAAAATTAGCAAGGACCCTTTGCTTAGAAGCATTAGAAGCACATTGAGAGATATTCGCAATTTTTACAATTATTTTATAAAAATAACCAATAATATTTTTAAACATATATGTAATTAACTAACTAATTCAAATTTAAAACTCAAATAATCATACAGATTAGAATGGGAACTTGGATTTAAAACTATGTCTTGTCCCTATTAGACATCTTAAAAGTGAGATATCAACTGGATTACACTGATAATTCAAAATCACAATTATATTTTAAATTTAGTTACGAAATTACCTCAAGCGCGAAAATTCATTATTACGAAAGTAGGTCAAAGGACCCCTTTTTAACTTAATCTGCTATTTTATCGATTAAGCCAAAATAATCCATTTCGATATTGCATCATTAAACATAATAAATTTTAATCAATTTAAACAAATTAATAAAATTAATTTTCAATTAATTTGTTAAAAATCATAACAAAAATATCGATTAATATCGAATCAATTTATTGAAAATATTTATCAAAATATTTTGCTATGTTAGCAAAGAGATGTTTGTAAAATATTTATCAAGCAAACAACTGATCGCAATTACCAAATCATAAATAAAATAAACAAATAAGTGGATATGTTTACATAGCGCGGCAATAATAATCCAATATACAACCGAAATTTGACAGGTAAAATCTGACGAAATTAACAAGTTTTAAAATAAATACTTCACTACTGTTTCCGTTTCGATAAAGAGCCACTGCATAAATAAAAATTTCATTTTCATTATAATGATTTTATCGTTAGGGAAATCATATTGGGTGTTGATTTTACTGGTTTTCCTTGATGAAAGTAAGTAAAAGTTTGGATAAGTTTTATATTGATTTTTTAAATCCAAATGGATTTTTGTATTTATTTTCCATCGATCTGATTTTATTACCAACGAGGGTTTGTAGCTGTTCTGTAAATAATCGATATGAACCAGTTTTTAAATATTTATTTTATGTTTTGTTATTATTGTTTTCAATCAATGTGATCGATAAATCAATGTCAATATCGATTATCGTTAAATAATTTAAATCATAATTGATTAGTTTCCCCCAATAGATTCGTTTTAGTCTTCGATTGATAAGGATGCTCTCAAGTGGATTGTAATTTTGTTATGTTCGTGATTGGGTTTCCAGCATTTTTCTCATTATATTCTTTCTTTTCTGATTATATTTCTCAGTTGGTTAAAGAATTTTTATTATTATTACAATTATTAAAGATGACTTCAAAATTTTATGTATGAATTCGAAAATAAGCCACATGATAGTAGGCAATATTGAATCACGTTCATCTATATGCATTTCTGATGAATAATACATACCGTTTTAATCAATGAGCTTCACCTTTTATCTTGTAGATGTTGCTGATTTTGGAAAAATTCATCCTTTATTGAGAATAAAACGAGTTGTCAATGGATCGTACAATGATGCAGCAAATTGGACATGGTTGGTATCGATAAAAAATTATCCTTTGCGACTTTATTTGGAAGAATATCAACCCGGATATATGAATTGGAGCACAGTCGGTAACGATAGTCATATTTGTGGTGCTAGTCTTATTTCGAAAGATTGGATTATTTCTGCTAAACATTGTCTGGAATACGATGGGTAAGACTGGGAGACTTGTTATAGTATATAAATCAATTCATTGAAGTTAGAATATTTCCCGACAAATAAAGAGTAATAAAATTCCATTCATAGATGATCAATCATTGAATAAATCTTGATTTAGAATAATTAAATAATATTTTACTTTCCACCAATCGAAATCAATTTAATATATCTCAATATATTTTTTATTAATTTATTATTTAATGAAAGAAGAAATAAAATAATGATAATTTATTTCAAATTTAAATCTCCAGTAAAGTCAGATTTAAAGAATATTTTCGATTAACCTTTTGTCTGACTTCAATCAATTTCTTTCTCTGGATTGCATGAGGCTGTTACGATTTATATGTATTTATATAATCTAAATATTTTTGAGGATGATTATTTAATTTTAATCAAGAAGGAGTTGTAAAGGTTAATAAATCACAGTATCACTGTTATCATAACATTCCTTGTGTATGGCGATAATAATTTTATCTCACTACATGACTTAATAATATTTATTGATATATTTACACCGATTAGTATTCGGTCGATCGAATTATCGTAATTATTGTATATCATATTATAAATCGTTCAAAAACACATCTTAAATATCATCTAGTCATAACAACGGTAATGTTGGATGTCATTCAAGTCTTGAATGACTGTCGAAAAAAAAATATTAAAGAAATGAAATATGCACCTTTATGAAATCTAATTGATATTTGATGTGAATGTCAAATTCAATTCGATAGTGAATTAAAAACTAGTCGATACTGAATCAATAAGCCCATTCAATTGAATTGTGGCAAGAAAATTAAAGGCAAAAAAGTAATCATCAATATTGATGTAGAAAATTAATATGTACCAGATGAGGATTATAGTGACTACGGTGTGCTACGTTTTTCAAATAAATAAATAAATGATATACTTATTGGTGATATTAAATATTTTGTCGATGCCGGTATATTTCTGCCCATTTCAACTTGATGAGAGCAATTTACTTTCGTGTGTACTAATTCGTCCCTGTACAGTATGAAGACTGGATTGGGTAACTGCTAATCGAATTGTTACGAAAATTTGATTAACTTCATTTTCTGAACTATTGATAAAAGAATTTATTGGATGATTAAAAACACATGAAGTGCTTATATAATGTTTAAAGGTTTTCTAAGCTGAAATGATTTCATTGGATAGATGGAACACATCGAATGATGAGTCTCTTGGATTATAAATTAAATCGATTTGGTGTGTATGGATAAGATAATAGATTGCTAGCGATAATTCTTTTGCTAAATTCAGCCTTAATAGCTATACATTCATCAACCAATAATAAATAAATGATATTTTAATCTATATTCTATATTTAGAAAGATATTCAAAGACAATTGGGTAGCCGCTCTCGGTCCATTCAATATAAATGATACTGAAAAAAATCAGCAACTCATTGCCATTGATCGAGTTCATTTCTATAATAAGTCAACTGGTAATTTAAAAGATATTAGATAAATTATTGATTTCATTATTTTTATAATAATTTTCTCATTTTATCTCGAGACCCAAAATAAGAAAAAACAACTCAAATCGTTTCAATTGCAAATTATTGCTTTTAATCACTTCTTTTCAAGAGCATCTTGAAATGATTTGCCATAATTTTGAACAAAACCATTGATAATTTAAAAATCATTCATTCATTGATTAAAATGAATTTAATCCAGTGATAATCAATTTAGTTTGATTTATATTGATTTTTTTGACGAAATTGTGGGTTTATTTAATAATTTGTCGATTTTTTTTTCATTATTATTCCTTTCTTACAATTCTGTTACTTTCGGGCCTTATTGATTTTGCTGTTTTATTAATTTTATTTCTATTTGATATCACTATTGTCTTAATGAGCCTTAATGAGTTCTTAATGAAGTCCGCAAGTGTAACGAACCTGTTGAATATTATTGTTTTGAAGACATTAAGTGTGGCAACAATGTTATACTTTATGCACCTTATTTTAATACCTAATTATGGTGACACCAATGATAACGAACTATGATCTGCGAATCCTACTTAATTAATTACTAAGGCTTGTTACTATAAAATAAAATGACAACTAAATGATAAAATAAAAATGAAAATGACAATTTGATTTCAGTGCTGCAATATATAGGGGCCGGTAAGAAATATTTCCTTTTCATCAGCAAGAAAATATCTGTAGGTCAAAGTTAAAATTTTCTAGGTAGATCCTTCTTAGATAAATTTTCTAACGTAGATCATTAACAATACTGGCAAGTGCAAGATTCAAGTTTATATAAATCGATTAGAGTTGGTTAAATGACTTGATCTGAAAGATAAAGACGAAGCAGTGCGACATAAATTTCTTCGTCACAACTTTAAGATGAAGCAACGTTTTGGCAGGCGAAATCCATCGCTTTCTTGTCGAAAGTTGTGGAGCGGAGAACGTTGTCAGCTTAAGGAGAGTTCAGCAGACTTTACAACAGGTCTTAATAATTTCTGGATTAAGAAAGATGGTTGATAAACTCCACACTCTTGGACCAAAACCAGTTACCCTTCAAGATGATTGAATAAAACTCGAATAAAATACTTAGTAAAATACTGAGCATATATGAAATTCTGATCTCCGACACAAAATTATTTGCTTCCGTGCTGTTATTAGTCACAAAAGAGTCCTATTGTGTATACAATAATTGCGATTGCTGCCTTATATAGACCAGGACATGCTCTCATAGAAATTCTCTTTGATTAAATTTAATTGATTAAATATTTAATTCACTGCCTGTACTTACTGTGCGCGATAATAGGTGACAATTTATTTGTCAGTGTTAATGCGCGATAATATATAATGGGTTGTTATCTCATGAATGCAATTATTATTTGTATATTTTAATGTGGTTTTTCAGTTATTATTGATTTCATCATTAAATATTTATGGTAGGTAATTATTATAAATAATCAATATATTATTTTATAAATACCATTTTAATAAAATTGCTTCATAATACCTTCCAGGAATTGTTAGAGTTTAAAAATAAATAAAAATCATTCAAGATGAAAGGAGTAAAATGAAAATTAATACGCATGGTAAAAGTTTACATCGTTATCCTTAATGAAATTAATACATAATGTCATAAAAAGTCCAAACTGTATTTTAGTTTTTGGTGACTAATTAATATCGATTTTTAAACCCCTATTTTTCCCGAAAATCACCCGCATTTTTATATAATGCCTAACAATAAAACCCGCACGGCAACCCAGTTAGAGAAATAATTCCATTGGATTGTGAAAACTTGTCACAATTAAATTGAAAAGCAGACCCAAATATTTTATTCAATCCGAATAAATCCCCATTGTTTCGTGAAACATATGTAAGGCCTTTCAACATCATAAGCCTTTGTCCTTTAACTTCCTGAAACCACTAGAATAGTGTGTTGTGTGAAACGATAATCGAAGAAGGTAATTTTGCCACCGAAGCCAGCCAATTTCTCTGAACCCGTGCGATCCAGTTTATGCCCTATAGCAATACAGGAAGAGTATATAATTATACTGCCCAACAAAGGTTGAGATCACGTAAGAATAATTCCTGTAAAATACATATTACCCTATATATATCGTATATTCTTACTATTTATCGAGCCGAGCTCGGTAAAAACTCTGAAGAAAAGGACACTGACCCAATAGCACGAAGGGTAACTGTTGGTCCAACATCTGCTTCCATTGAATTGCACATCAAGTTTAATTCCAGGATTAAAGTGTTTAAAAGTAGTTGTATAAAAACATTGTATATCGTAGTAATTTATATTCATTGTTAATAATTGCATATAGTTGCCATAAAAGTAGTAATTTATAGTCCCATAATTGTATAAAAGTAGTAATTGGTGTTTAATTGTAATAACAATAAAAGTTCATAATCCAAATATCGAGTTGATTTTTGGATTGCCAGTTGGCATAGGACATCATCAATTCACAATATATATACATCACCGATTTTGGGAATAATTTTTGTCAAATAAATTAATAAGAGTGAGGAGAAGATAATAGAGGCAAGGGATAAGAGTAGAATAATAATATCGATTTCTACGCGGATCCGCTTATCTCCATATAAGTCGCTATCGTCAAGGCGAATAAACATCAAAACTCATAAGGTCAAAATACTACCTGACGGTCAAGACGGACTCAGAGTACTGATAAGACGAAGATTTCGATCTAACAAAGAATAATAATAATGAATAAAAAGAGTGACCTCAAAACGTATCAATTATACCGAGTGATAAATAGCAGCAATAACCTTATCTGTGGAGTCCAGATAAGTTAAAGATTATAGTACAATATTATTATACAACCTTAAAATCCTTCTGATATAAACATTAATCAGTAAATTTTTACAAATTGTACACTTATAATTTGAATTTAGCCTAACTTATAAACATTAATAACCTACAAAAGCAAAACTATCTCACCAAATCTATAATTCTCGACACGTGAGGCACAATCAATAAAATGTGTAGCTGCACTTGGAATTCTAACAATAATAAGAAGCGATGTATCACTTGGAGTAAATCTGGATAATCTTATATTTTTATGTACTTTATCAAATATTTCTGAGGAAACTTACAGATAACTTAAGTGCTGCACACGATATTTACAAATTAGCGAAATATGAATCATCAAATAACATGACATCTGAATGTTAACGACATCATAGATCATATTGATTTAATTGAAATATAGACTCGCTGTTATGCTTCAAACTCAATAAAACATCGTAACGTTCCAAATTATACCAATAGTAATTATAATTATTATTCTCGAATTCGATTAATTTAATTCTCGGTACATAGATTGACATTAATACATTTTATTTCGAATAAAATTTTGAAATACTTTCGAATTTAGAGTTTTAATATTTCCCAATAAACAAAATTCCGATAAAAGAGAAAAATTGTTTCATTGTAAACATGATTATCTATTAAAGAAAAATGTCAAGCCAACATTAACAAAATGTCATAAAATATTGTAAAATCTTATCTCAATTAACAGGAGAGGCATCACATCAAAAGGCATTAGATACTATGGAATACATAGCAGTGAAAGAATTTTAATTTTTTATCAAAACATGTTTTCAGTGATTTCTGCAAATATTTTGATTATTTTGTCAGGTTCAAGTTAAATTAGATTATTATTGTATTTCAATTATTTATAATCGGATAAATTATCTCTTACATAAACACAACTACCAAATCGATGTAGGCTTCATTGATCATTGAGAATATTTAATTTGAAATTATCCATTAAGCCTGAACGCAATCAAAAATATTAGTACAATTAAAATAAAATCTGTAACCTGCTGCTATTTTATAAAACACGCATCAAAAACGAACTGAAAAGACACAATACCTAATTATATATTTAAGTACGATTATTTAAACAAGTTAATATAATTTTATATAAGATTAAATTCTATTTAAAATTAAATTTTTCGAAAATTTAATTCAATCTTAATATTTTTACACAAATAATTTTCAATTTATTGTCTGGCATGTAAATGGTATATATAATTTAAATTATTGGGATCAAATAGACAGATTATTTAAACAAATATATTCTTAGCTAGAGGTTTATATAATATTCTTCTTTCGAATTTAAAATTATATATATATATATATATATGTGTGTGTGTGTGGGTGTTGATGATGATAAGTAGCAGAAAAACAGTAGAATTATAACACATTTTAAGTGCGTGTCTTTGGGCGAGTGGCACGGGTTATGGAA
>JBBMOY010138899.1:0-12433 GCA_037951405.1 Platydemus manokwari | reverse complement strand
TTGATATTTTATTAAATAATTTATTATTTAATATGAAGTGATTTCTTAAATATTTTTATATTTTCAATTAAAATGTTTCTATTTACATCTATTAATATTTATATATCTGATAAAGATTGGCAAATTCTCATTAAGATACACGAATAAAGTACATTTATAATGATCTTGCTAATCCACATCGTGGGGTTGATTTTACAACAAACTTATCTTTTGAAAATGCTATACGTAATTAAAATTTACATGATATCAAAACTATTTAAAAATTATGTTCAAATTAGTATTTATAAAGGCCAGGGATCTCACTAAATAATACTGTTAAACTCTCAGTATAAAAATTATTAACATAAAATTAAAATTTTTAGTTAAAAACAGATATAAAATAAAAATGCGGGAATCTTTATATTTTGATAAAAAAAATTTAAACAAACCTAATGAGACTAATGTTTAATTTTGAAACTTGGTTTTAAAATTGGTTTTAAAATTGATGTAATAATATATAAATATATTATTGTTCTGATAAAAATACTTCTGATTTAACTTTCGAGGATGAAGAAAATAATAGACATCATGTAAAAACTTCGAGTTTATCTTTGCAGAAAACATACAAAAAATATGCCAAGTTTAATTATATTAGTTCTCCATTCTAAGAAACCCAAATTAGAATTACTTCGTTCGAATAGGTTCGTGTATTCACCAATGAAATATCGAAATGATAACCATTGGAAACCCTCAACACTCCATGTCTTCAGTCTTGCAATAAAGGTAGGCTATAATTATCGTATTCATCAAATCATCATGAGAGATGAATAAATATTATTGCTGTCAATATTTTTATCGATAAACACAATCAACGACAAAAACGAATGAATGTAAAAGATAACCAAAATGTGTTGTATGCAAAATCGTTCCAATGTTTACATAATATTCATGACAACAATAAACAATTAGAATAAACAATCGTCCATAAATATAGTTTTATAAAATTGATTTTATTATCTCATATTTTAGATTCTCTTTCCATCTCTCTTTATATAAAATTCTCAAAAAAATAACGATAAAAATATATAATATTCAAGAGAACGTCATCGATTTGTAAGGTTTGTGTTTACTTGTCACAAAAAATAATAATTCATGACATTGATAGAACAATGTCGATAAAAAATATACAAAATAGTTTTACATTTGCTCGATTCAAACAAAAGTATTTATCGATTGTATGTTACATTTGCACGTACAAGTATGATTCGGTTCGATTAGGCTCGAATGTGGAGATATGGTTGATGATTTTGACAAATCACTTTGAATAGTTGATGTCAATTGGGTCTTTGAGTAGACATTAAGACAACAACATGGATCATTACATGAGAAGGGAATGGGAATCAGATTACCAATATAATTGTTTAATGTCAGATTGTTCTCCGGTTCCAAAGTAGGACATAAATATCGTGTGGTGTTCTGTAAACGAACCATCTGTGGGGCAAGTGGTGTGATGCAATAATTACTGTTAATCTTTGATGTATTGTACATGGAATATGAATTATCACTCACGGACACAAGGATGTTTTTTGGAATTAAATTGGGATTGATGACACTTGTTTCCTGACTGGAACAAGATTGGCCACTGGGAGGACTACGAGGATTTTTCTGAACGACGAATGAATTGTACGGTGGTGTGTCATTGTATAGATAACTATTAACGAAGGGCTTATCAAAATTCACGATAGAACTCGATATGTTGTCAGGGATTTGAGACAGATTCAATTCTGAATCAAAAATTCCGGATACTTGAGTAGACTGAGAAAGATTTGGGAATTAAAAGTCGAAAATGATTTTCAAAAAAAAATAACACTTTAATCTTCATTTTATATTGATAATAAAGTTGGTTATTTAGATCATTTATGATTGATATAATACTAACAAAAAAATTATTACAATTATCGCATTACTATAGTCAGTAGCTAATATTTCATTTAATAAAATTTAGAATTTAAACCTAAGATATTTAACCATATTATTCAAACAAATTATATCGTTTGAAAATATTTCGAAATTATTTATAAAATCTTTTATTTTCTTCACATAATAATCCGCACTTATTTTATAAATATGCTTAATTTCTTACTAAAATCCTTCTTTCTGCATCGTAAATTTTCCATTATTTTATATGATGACTTCCTGATGGAATTCTATTCTTTCATGCCATCCTAATATTGATCTTCTCAGAATCTAATCCAAATGCGTGGTCTCCATCTCAGCTACTAACGTTCTATTAAATAAGAATTTGAAACGCATAGATAAATTTAACCAAAAATCTATTTAATAAAAAATTTAAATCAATTTTAGTAAATTCATATCCGATTTCATTTTTTAAAAATAGTTTAGTAAAATTTTAAACTCCTCACAATCATTGTATTAATATCTTTATTATTATTATTGATATTATTCTTATTTATTTTGTTATTATTAAATATAAATAAAAATCATTTTATTGTGCAATTTCATTCTTGAAAATCTATTGATTTATCATAAAATAATAATATTAAAATGTGTAAGATTTCTTAAAACCTTTCTGTTACACAATAATATAGGATTGGAAAGAAAGTCTTGACCGATATAAAATAATATTGATTTAACCAATATTGGAACAATACCAATCGATCATATCACGACCGATCTTGGTAAGGTGCCCGTGATCAACCAACAATACCAATTTGTCGATGTTTGACAACACAAAAGTAACTTGCAACTATGTTTTGGGATGTGAAAACAAATCTCCCGTGTGATGTATTTCGTCCAGGAAAAACATGACGCAGGAATTTACTGCACTTAAGTGAATAATCTTTTAGATAAGATTCGAGAAAAGACGCCCCGGATGTGTGGAGACAGTTTTGAAAAATCCAATTTCGTTCACGATAACGCTCGACCGTATACATCACGATTTACTCAAAATAACCATGCTGAGATCAGTTTTACGGTTCTCCTTCCAATACCTTGCTCATTCAGACTATTGCTTGTTTTCGCCTACTTCGTGGGAAAACCTACTCCGTTGAAGAGGTTAACGATGATTTTGAAAAGTGATTCGCTTCAAAACCTGCGAGATTCTATGAAAACGGCATAAAACGACTTCCAGAACGCTAGCGAAAGTGTGTGGACCTTAAAGGTAACTATTTTTAACATTTCAGATTTACAGATGAATGATGTTTTATTTATATTTCTCAATATACATATTTTCTTGATTGGTTAAATCAATATCATTTTCTATCGGATAAGATTTTCGTTCCAATCCTATAGTAACAAAACTATCGATAAATATATTATTATGATTTTGTTTTTGAAAGAATATGAATTGAATTTTTGTTAAAGAAATGTTTATAATTTTATAACTTAATAATTTATATCTGTTATAACTAAAGATAAAACAATGATAAAACAGTTCTCCATATTTCTTGGAATGAGTATAAAATATATTAATAATTTATAAAATAGCTAGAGATCCGCAATGTCAACCTTAAATGTGTGTTTTCGAAACAGCTTGTTATCAAAATATATTTACATGCAATACAAGTTCAAGATAAGAAGTAGCTGCAGTTTATTTATCAAAACGAAAATATTTTATCATTTAATTGAAATCATTGAAAAAATTAGAGATCTGTAGATGAATTAATGTTATAAATCTAAATTGTTGACAAAATATAATATGATATAACATCAGTATTATAACATGTGCTTTTTAATGAATGAAATCAGATCAGAAATGATGTTCTTAAAGTTGGTTCGAATTATTATTAAACCAAATATCTTGGCTCTTTTCCAAGAATATCAAGCATGCTAGTCGATAAATTCTATCGAAAGGAAATTTGTTAAAATTGGGTGCAGCATGAAATATTTAATTATCATTGTCATGCCACGACTGGATTTTATTGTTTTTTACATCTTCCAAGTTCGTTCAAGATCGATTGGAAATTTCGAAACAATTCCTTTCCGCAATTCTCTCATATAAATGATTCTTACCGAATTCAGAACATTTTTTGATGAACTTAAGACTAAAAGACTAAATTTTCACTCTGTTGTTGAGTGAATAAATATATCGACTTGTATTGCCGTCAATATTTTGTATGAACCGATATTATTATCGTTTACATTGATATGTTTTACATTTTATTAGACTATCTGATAAAAATCAATAACTTCTGTCACATGTGAATTATAAATACCTTCCCCATTAAAGTGTCCTTTTAGTTTCAAGATAAATGACAGAAAATCAATAAAAAATCGCTTTGGATAACTTATCGAATAATGAATAAAATAGGATTAATCTTAGTGCGAATCTAGTGATTTATTTCACATTTGATTAAATACAAGGTTGTTTCTACAATAATATCTTTATTTCAGTCAAGGAATCAAGACATATCATAACCGCCCAAGAATGAAAACCTTTGATTATGCTTAAATTTATCCTCCAATCAAATTAATATAAATTAGAATTTTTATCATTTTGAATTACTTCCCTTTCTAGGTAAGAACGAAATTTATTTGCTATTTTAAAAAATAACCGACATGGATTATATTATAACAAATATCAAACATCCTCTTCTGATCGCTATTGAAGATTTTCTAAATAATTCAATTCTTCTAGGTTTGAGTTGGCCTGCCAAGTTATTAAGCACTTGGTGAGGAATTAGAAATTAAATTCACGAATGACTTTCATATCGAAATCAGTTTTTCTTAATTTTGTGCAGTTCTATCTAAAATCTACTGAAATTTCTTCTCCGACAGCAAACATTCTTGTTTTATTCCAAATCGTAAAGAAAATTCTTTTATCTTTTTCCATTAAAAACTATATCCTTATCCGTAAGTGCTGGTCATGAATTACAGTGGATATAAATCCAATTATTCAGAATAAAATTGGATATAGCGATCTCACATCTTCCGACAGATGATACTAAACTTAATAGCTTGCTGAATCTACCAACAATAACTAAAAGAAACTAGGCTTTGGTGATAAATTCTCCCAAATGAGAAAAATCATCAACAGTCTATTCGAAAATGTCAAAAGTTTTCTATAAAATGATAATATGTTTAGTTCGTATTTCTTTTTATGCAAATATCATATTTCCGAACCTTATTTTCAATATTTGGTCAGAAATAGATATTCTGAAATTAATCCACCAAATCCTTACTGATATTACTCTTCATGAATCTATGTTGTTATTTCCTGCAAATTACAATACAGTATAATAATGTGGCCCCTTTCATTCTTATTATACACCATGGTTTTTTTCTAAATTGACTTTTGGATGCTACAGCCTTTTCATAATCAATTTTTTGAATCATTCTCAGCTCGTTGTTGCTAACAATTGAGTGATCAACAGTGTTGATAAAGCACCTTTTTGTTTTGCCTTCTTTACCCCATACATTTTGTCTTGATTGCATTCATGAACCGATTAGGTCGCCCTATTTGTAACTCCTGTTGGTCAACTGGCATACAATGGGAGCTATTATAATCAAATTTTATCTCTTATATAATTTTGTTGTAAATCTGATTTTAAAATACTTCTTTGGGATATTTTAGTACGACATCTGGGCATATGACTTCGTGACTGATTTTAACGGTTCGACTTAATTTGACTTCTCATTTTTACTTTCAAGTTCTCGACTCAAATTTCGGAATGTAATTTCATATAATCTTTGAAAATGAAATAATCACGTAGTATTTCCCAAAGGATTACAAGTCTCCATACACGGGAGTCATTCTTCTTACCAGACATTTGAAGAATTGCTAACTAGACGTACACGTTGTTCGTTCTGTCTTTTAATCAGAAAAAGTTTTCAAGAATAATGGCTTCTATGCAATTAATGAATTCCCGTCAAAGTTGTTTGACATCTTCTCCCAAAGGCTTCATTTACTTAAATCAGTTAAAATCCTTGGTTATCTGTGACCATATAACAGCATTGTGGGTGTCATGTCCAAAAACAGAGAATATCTGTTCAATATCTCCTTGATTCCTCTAGCTGGAGAAAAATGTTCTGTTGCCTCTCGTCTGAAAGTTCATTTCGTAGTGGTTGCCAGTATGAACAAGGTCCGAAGTTGCTTTACACTTTATTTATTTATTTAAAAAATAAGCAATATAATCGACATTTAAACAACAATCGATATTCACAATAACTACTTCAATTTATTTTTCTTGTAACAAAACAGTCGCTAAATAATAAATATAAATTTTCTTTCATAAAATTAGATTATAGATAATTTTCTTTTAAGTGCTTTTATACATCGATTTTCATTAAAATCAATAATAAAATCAATACATGTTTAATCAAATCATGTACAGAACATTCAGTGATAACGATTTCATGTAAAAGAAATTTAACCTAATATTTTAAAATTCTCTTTAAAAATATAAAAGATGACCGTCTGAAACAAAACTTTACTTTCACTTATGTTTTATCCTACAGCATACTTGGAGCTGTTTTATATAGAACAGTATTTCTTTGTATCAAATCTGAACTTTCACTTTTGTAAGTGTTAAATTAGAATTTCCAGAGAATAAATGGAATCAAAACGGAAATACTCAATTTTTTAGGAATATTATTATTGAAATTGTATATTTTAAGCTAGCTTTATTTTCGGTGAGCTTCTTACAAGTTTATAAGAGAGAGAGATTTATATTTATCACCATAAAACAACGATTTTTCAGTTTTAAAACTAACTAAAAGGCGAATCTTCAAATGAGTAAGCGATAAGAATAAGCATTTCAAAATCCCCTATATTATATTGCTTATATTATACTTTGGGAAAAATTCTCATTCCCATCTTCGGATCCAATGGTTTTCCGGATGATCAAGATCAATAATATCAAATAATTATTGCAAACTCTATCAATCGAGGAAACAATTTTTGAAATAAATTCTTTGATAATCTTTCATAAAATTCAATCAATATTTTATTATTTTAAACAGGTTTTTGAAAATTTTACGGAATCGCACATATTCAGAAGAACTTAAAGAGAACCTTCGGCTAAAGTTTGTAAAAAGGATTCGAAAATTAAATTTTAAATTTGTTGAGCGTATTTCAAAATTCTATATAGTTTATTTAATTAAATTCTTTAAAACATTTTGAATTTTTTGTTGAAGTACTTAAGAAGAATTTTAGTTGTTTGAAATCAAATATTAAATTGACTAGAGCTTAAAAATCTCCTAAAATTTGATTATTTGAAAAACGGATCAAAGTAGGTCGAATTGCAATTTATTGAAAATTAGCGAAGACCCATTTTTTAACATTAGAAACAAATTGAGAGATATTCTCAATTTTTACAATTATTTTATAAAAATAACCAATGATATTATTAAACATGTCTGTAATTAACTAACTCTATTTATAATTATAAAATTTAAATTTAGAAACTCAAATTAGAAACTCAATTATATAGAAGTGTTGTGATTAGAAAGGGAACTTAATTTTAAAACTACGTTTTAGCACTATTAGACACCTTAAAAAATGAGATATCAACTGAATTATACAAAAAATCAAATATAGGAATTATATATAAAATTAAGTTATAAAATTATCTCATGAGCAAAAATTGATTATAACGAAAGTAGGTCAAAGAACCCTTTTTCTGAACTTAAGCCAAAATTTCTATTGATCTTATCTATGTATTACTCAAAAAATCAACTAATTATTTTCACTTATTTCATCAAAAATATCGCAGTCTTTTGAAATTTTAATCCCCATCAACAATTGATATTATCATAAAAAAATCAAGAGTTGAATTTCAGATATTCAATTTCAGTGGTATCATTTTCATTGGGACAAGACAACAGCATAAGCCAAGATCCGTTGACTAATCTATTTATTCGGCGGAATTCTTCTTTTTTTATTTCGTTTTTAAATTTTAGTAAAACATCAATCTAATTTCGGCATAATTATTTCTTGTTTTCAAGCATCAACTTTTCAGGATATGTTTTTGAAATATTATTCGTTTTGTGTTGACTTTATTTTCGTTTATGCCTAAATACAATGTGATAAAATGGTGCCTGTCTTATATTAAAATATCTTATATTATATCAATTTAGTATTGGTACTATTCTTTTGTATATAATGTTTTAATATAATGTTATAAAACAGATTTTGACGGATTCTAAAGTTTATTTTTAAATACATAGATAATTTATTGAAAATTTTATTGTGAGCACCCACTCATCAAGCAACACATTTTTATATAATAAATACATCAACCAAATCAACATGCATGTGTATCAGCTAAATAAAGGCAAATAAACATTATCCATTAACAGAATGCAATACATAGCAACCGCTTCCATATAAGCACATAACAAAATCACCTTGACTACAGATGAGAAAAACTGATCCAATAATTCGATCAATAAACCCAGCAAATAATCCACAGCCTCCCTTCATTACAATACAATCAAGGATTTCAATAAACAGTTGATGATATTGATAAACATTAAATGACATTGATAATCAATTGAATTTATTGATTGATTGATAAAACCGAATTCTTATTTAAACAATTGTCACGAGGAACTTATTCGATTTCAAGAGATTTGACTTTTATTCCTACTGAAGATAGGAGTAAAGTTGTTTGTTTACTTATTTGATATTATTTGACATGATTTCATTCGTTCACGTCCAATTAAATACAAATAACCCAATCAATATATGATTGTGCAAATATCTTTGGTTTGATAATAATTGGTCCTTGTCAACTAAATATTCTTTTTCAACTTTTTCTTCGTCCGATTTCGGATTTTCAGTAACCTAATTTCAAACTGCTCTGGACATAAAATAATACTTTTCGTATTATTTCAAATTATTGTTTTTTTTAAAAATTTCTTCTTAAATAAATCCTTGCATATCGATAGCTTTGTTCTCGATTATAGAGAAGGTTTGACAACGGAAGTTATCACATAATCTAACAATCAAATTTTAATTGAGAGGTTTAATTGGGGTTATATCGATTAATCCTAGTCTCATTATAATGGTTGTAGCAATATTAACAGCATTGCAGAGATATACTATTGATAAATAAGTAACATCATCGAATATTATTATCAAATGACATTATTCTTAGATAATTCAGTCAAGTAATTTCCAACAGTGCAGTTGCCAACGCTCACTATTGAAGCCCCTTTAGAATCAGTGAAGATAACAATGAAATCCAAGGAAACAATAACAATATATATAAATAAAACATTTTTAATTCCTCTTTAATAATTTTAATTCAAATTAAACCGTAAAATCCATGATTTTTATGAATGGATTTGTAGTTGCTATTAAGCTGATTTTAATAAATATCAATATGAGATTAACCAATAATCATGATCCGGAAACACTAATGAAATACTAGTTGAGAAATCATATGCAATAGGATAATTTTAAAAGGAATCTTTGAAACCAGAAAGAATATTTCTCGACTGATGTAGGAAGAGGGGATTAATTTAAGTGCTCCTCAATGAGATATTAAGATTGTCATATGAAATTTATATCATATAAATTTAGATAAGCGAAAATCAGCTAGATAAACCATGGAATTAAGCGCAAAATCGATTTTAAAATATATTAACTTGATAGAGAATTATTACTAGCGTTGCTGATGAATACGAATATCTTCAGATTGACAATGGTCGTTGTTTGTCCAAAGAAGAATGAACCTTAATCACAGGGCATATCAAAGGACATTGCTTTGAAAGAAAAGAAAATTCACTAAAACTGTGATATCATTATCAATTATTATTGCAAAACAATTTTCTAGTTTTCTATACTTGAATCGGGATCATAAAGACCTTATTTAAGTTCTATCGAATGTTTATAATAATCGATGATTTCATGGACAATTTATGCGAATCAATATTCGGAATAGTGGCATACTTTACACCAACTTTTATATTTGCGATCTGTGTGTAATTTTTCGTGTTATATTGTATCATATTTTCATTTGGTATTTGCTTTTCCATATTCTTATTGGGTTTTTAAGTTTTTGTATGAATGCGATTGGTCAATCCCTACGTGAGCGTTGTTGAGTAGTTATGCCTCATTTTCCAATTGTGGCTTACCATCTAACTCAACTATGATTGGCTGGATGCTATGTATGTATGATTGTGTAGACATGGAAATGTTTAAAGTGTTTAAATAAGGGTTCTAAGGTACTATTCCATTTTTCTTTTTGCAGAATTTCATCTTACTCAACAATAGCATTTTAGAGCAAACCTGATCAAGTAACACCTGATTAGAGTAGAAAAATGACATCCCGATCTCATACCAAGGTTGTCGATGTAAATATATTTATTTTTGTGAGAATTTTGAAATATTGATGATTTCGTAAATGTCTTTATATTTTTTTTTAAAAATATTAGTTTCATTTAAATAAATATTATTAAATATAATTGTATGTGATGACTTTCAAGCCATTTTTCAATGCATATTTTATGAAACAATAGCGGCTCACAGTAATTTATTATTGTCATATATTTTCATAATCTGAGTACAGAGCCAAAAAATTTAGTTACGAAATAGATTCGGAAAATCAATATTGAGCATAGTGTAAGTCGGCTTCTATTACAAAGCAAAATTGAATATAGAAAATCGCAATGCAATGAATATAATAGTTTGACATGCAATAGTTGAGAAAAAAGCAAATATAATAAAACGTTCCTCATGGTTAATGAGGTTCGTTACATCAATCCATGAGAACAGCAGAATGAATTTGTGAATAACCTCTATTTCAAGCAACAAATTATGGTTTGTGATTATACTGTACAAAATATGTTCGCAGTGTAAGCGTAAGATATCAGTTATTGTATCGTTGGATTGATTTATATGCTGTCACTTTTGAAAGCATATTGCAGTATTCGTAGAATGCGCTTGATACGAATGGTATGGCCTGAAGTAGTCCGGTATCGATATTGCTAATTAACTCTAGTAGGTGTTCTATCATACTTTTTACCATAAACATTAAAATATGCATTCCGGAAATAGAAGAATAGTATTCTACCGTGATGTAAATCAGATATATGGGATATATTTAGAGCCAAGTTAGGGTCAGATAATTAGATACCCAAAATAAATAAAGAATAAAACTGGTGTCTGATTATCGGTGTTAAATGGATCGGTATTATGCAGGTATTCTAAATGGTGCAGACATTTTACTTTTGATATAGCTTTACTTCTACAAAGTTTGATTTACAGGAGCTTGTAATTATTTTATTGTTTGATCTCTAAATAATGCCAACGTTATCAAGATTAAACTTATCATAAATAGTTTTTGAAACAAGACTTTAATAGGTTTCATTTCTTCAATATCCTCAATTTTACCACAATAATAATAGTACTAATAATATTATTATTGAATTATTATTATTATTATTATTAATATATGTATAACAATTAGTAATGTAGATGTAGAAGTAGTGACTTAACAGCAGAATGCAAAAGACATTGTGATATAAGCGCAATGAATATATTCGGTGTGATTGAAAGGCATAACGATTTTGAATTATTTTTGAGAACTTAATGGAGAAAGATACAGTACAGGAAATTTAAAATGTAATACACCGAAGAAATCAATTGGAAGTACCGAAAGCACTTTTGATGGTGTCAACTTTTGAAGTGAATAACTGAAAAATATCAGCCTTTCTATCCAAGTCAATAAATTTTATCAATAATTCTCACATTGAGACGTTTAGAGAGTAAACAATGTTAGGAAATGATTAAAATTATTGATGTCAGTTATTGAATAAAGTCAGAAATCAAATTTTGAAAGAGAATTCACCCGAAATAGAATAATGAGAATGATAATGGCATTGTTTTCGTTAATAATTAGAATCAGGAAAATAATTTTGAAACCAGTATTGATAATTATTAAAATAAAGTTTGATCAATAAAATAGGAGCCTTAAATGGATCTGCACGACATAAACAGGTGAAATATCGATGTTTTAATCAAAGAGTTCAATTTTATAATGATTTGCACTGTATCAAACCCATCGTGTAATTCAGGGAAACTTTGCCAAAGAGTTTAAAAATGATTATTGTTTTAAGGAGATGTTTTTAAGGCAAAATTACAAATTTGCATTTTGTGTTCCATTAATGCCAATATTTACTTAACGCATTTCAATACAGAGTTGATCATTGTCGTTCAATGTTATCATTGCTATTGTAAGGCGCCGTGCTATATTTAACCACAATTATTTAAGCAAACTTTCATTTGACATAGGATTATAAAATCGCTTAAATTATTTTTTTAGAAATCATCACTTTCATTTTAAAATCCTCACAGCTATTATAATAAATATTATTATTATTATTGACATTATTATTATTATTACTGATATTACTATTATTATTATTATTGACATTATTATTATTATAGATATTACTATTATTATTATTGATATTATTATTGATATTA